>JALBYZ010000806.1:0-15475 GCA_038050575.1 Globisporangium mamillatum
GCAGCTCCCTCTCCCGAGCCGCCTCGCGCGCCGGCGCGGCCCCTGTCGCCCGCGCCTGCGGCACCGCCGGCTCCTCCGCCACCACCACCGTAGCCACCGTAGCCGCCGTAGCCGCCGTACGCCGCCGCTGGAGGGTAGCCGCCATAGCCGCCGGCACCGTAGCCACCGTAGCCGCCACCATAGGCAGCGGCAGCACCACCGCCGTAGCCACCACCGCCGTAGCCGCCACCACCGTAACCTCCACCGCCGTAACCTCCACGGCCGCCGCCACCTCCGTAGCCACCGCCGCCGCCACCAC
Source organism: Globisporangium mamillatum (assembly GCA_038050575.1). NCBI lineage: Eukaryota > Oomycota > Peronosporomycetes > Pythiales > Pythiaceae > Globisporangium > Globisporangium mamillatum. The sequence continues at coordinate 299 of JALBYZ010000806.1, forward strand.
GCCAGCCGCCGCCACCGCCGCCACCGTAGCCTCCACGACCACCGCCGTAGCCGCCGCCACGACCGCCACCGTAGCCTCCGCCACCGTAGCCGCCGCCCGCACGCGCTTCTTTCGGCTCCGCGCGCTTGATCTCCACCGTCTTGCCGTGGATCTCGTGGGACTTGCTGATCACCTCAGCGACCGCACCTTCGTCTTCAAACGTGACGAAGCCAAAGCCGCGCGAGCGCTGGGTGTCGCGGTCGATCATCACGACGGCGTCCGTGGTCTTCCCGAATTCTTCAAAGTAACCGCGAAAATCCTGCTCCGTCACCGATGGCGCGAGGCCGCCGACGAAGATCTTCTTGGACTCCGAGTACGCGCCGCCGCCGCCGCGACCGCCGTAGCCTCCCGGGCCGCCGCCGCCTCGGTGGTCACTGTACAATCACATCACATAACAAAATGCACACACACACAAACATATAAGCGTTAGCAATCCAGAGTTAATCACCAACCGCGATGCACTGCATCGAGGGCGAGTGAGGTCTCGCGCGCGGTTGCTGGTCGCTCTGAGACGCGAGCGGGCACGCAGAGTTTTTTGTGTGGGGGCAAAAAGCTTCTGTGCATTTTGATTGGCGCAGCTTCGCTTTATCATCGTCCTCCTCTTGCAAAATCTTCGACATGGTTACTAACCTAGGCGGCATTGACGACCTATCTCTTGGGATCGCTCTCTTTACTTCAACAGATCTGCCATCTAGTGTATGCGTCTCCTCTAGCACTCGGTCAATCGCTAAGATAGGCAGAAGCAGCACAGCACAACATCACAGACGACTACATTAGCTACGCGCGAACTAGGCTGACAAGGGGCACCTTGCTTCCAGGAGGAGACGGATCTCAACTCCTCTGAGCGTGTTTTCTTCCTTGAGGTCGTTGTCGAGCGCGGTGGTGGTGGTCCAATCAATCCCTCTCATGACGCAGCAATCACAAACATTCAGCGAATACAAAAAAAGAAAGCAAATGGTTCACCTGTGGAGTCCGCAAATGTGACGAATCCGAAGCCGCGCGGCTGGCCTGTGTACTTGTCCTTCATCAGCGCAGCGTCCGTCAACACGCCGTACTTGCCAAAGTGCTGGCGCAGACCGTCTTCCGTCGTCTCCCACGAAATGCCGCCGATGAACAGCTTGCCCTGCTGCGGCACCTTGTCCTGTTCACCTCCCTGTGCACCGCTGCCGCCACCATATCCGCCGTATCCGCCGTTTCCAGCGTAGTGCTGCTGCTGCTGCTGCTGTGGAGGCTGCTGCTGCTGCTGCTGCTGGTTGTAGTCGCCGTAGCCTCCCGCGTTGTACTGCTGGTACTGCTGCTGCTGTTGCTGGTACGGATCATACTGCGCGCCAGAGGTCGGAGCCACACCTGTCGACGTAGACGGCACCGCGCCGTTTCCGACAGGGGTGCCAGCGTTGTTGGCGTTGCCGCCGGCTTCCGTGTCATCCGGCTCCACCGCGAGCGCGCGAATCTCCTCGTCGTCCTCCGTGTCGTCTGCGTGCTGCTGCTGCTGCTGTTGTTGCTGCTGCTGTTGCTGAACGCCGGCATCCACCGCCACCACGTCGTCCTGCTCGTAGACCACGCCCAGTCCGTCCATGCTTCTCGCTGCCTGTTGTCTGCTTCTTGCTGTTGGTTGATGCGAAGAGCTCTTTTTGGAGCTTTCCGGAACTGCGCGCGAAGCAAACAAACGGGGAGAGAGGGGGACGCGAGTGAGGAAGTTCCGCAACGCCACCCAAAAAAGTCAGCCGGTTGCAAACATATTACGGAAGTAGATAAGCCATTTAGGATGAAATTCTTTAATGATTTTTCTGAAAAGATAAATTAACTAAATAGACTGCTACCTTCTTCATTTAAAAATGAGTGGCGCATTAAAAGCTCCAGTCCAGAAAGAGCGGAATATGTGAGTTTTCCCGTTCTGGACTGGTTGGAAAATTGACGCCGATGCGGCTCTGAGCCTTACTAAATATCTGATAACGAAACTCGAGCGCCTTCCATGACGAGAACAGCATGAAGGGATGAATGACAGCTACAGGGATGGATCTCTTCAAAGCACGCCTGTGCTTCGCTGTGTAGAGAGCACGCTGCTGCGGCATGCTTACGGTCCTTCGCTTGTTATATTATGCGAAGCGATGTTTGAGACTGCACTGCGAAGGAGTCGCTACTGTGGCGCGCGCCTCTTCGCGGCATTCGACAGCAACTCAGCAATGCCGTGGGTCGATCAGCAGCATGAAAAAGCTGCAGACTGGATGGCTATCATCGAGAAGCAGCAGCAGGAGATCCAGGAGCTCCGACATACGGTTGTGATGACCTCCAGTGCTGCCAACAATCACCACAGTGACGCCAGCGACTCGTGTGGCAGCGCGTTCAACAGCTCCAGTAAACCACCGACACCGCTCTCATCCTGTGGCTCGGAGCTCTTGTCACTGCGGTTTGAAGACACACTGGTGGACGTCAATCAATACAAGGTCATGTGCGAAAAAATGCAGCGCGTACGCAGCAAGCTCGTGAAGAGAGACGTTCAAGTACGCCGAGTGCGCGCGCAGATCGCGGCGGTTCAAGAGGAAGTCAAGCATTACCAACACACCAATTCACAATTGCAGACACGGATCAGCAGGCTTTCCATGGATCTGCAGCGAGAGTCAGCTCTAAAGGAGGAGGCTGTTGAGAAAGCGGCGCAGTCCCTGATACAGTGTGATCGACTGGAGGAGAACCTCGCGAGTCTGAAGACCTCGGAGAAAAACCTGCGACTAGAGCTACACACACAGCAAACCAGGACACCTGAGGTGGAGAGCTCTTTCCAGCAGCTTCAACATGAAAGAGCTCAATGCCAGTTACAAGTAAGAGCATTATCCAGCGAGAATGACGACTTGAAGCGAGAGCTGGTCCAGTTCCAGACGGCAGCGAAAGCCGAGCAAGCTCAAAATGACCAATCCGAGCAGCTCCTCCAGCAAAATCTAGGGCTGCAAGCGAGCATCTCGAGTTTGGAGCGACTCGTAGAGCTACAAACGGATCAAATGAGCAAGCAACAGCAGTCGCTTATGGCGTTGGAGGCGGAGAGAGCGCGGCTTGGCCTGGAATCCCAGAAAGAGCGCGACGAGATCAAGCACCACGTGACTCATCTGCTCCAGATGAACATCAAGTTACGGCAACAATTGGAGGCACAATTAACGAGCAAGCGATCCGTGGACCAGCGCGTTCACGAGCTTGAAGAGACGAACGCGATGGTCGTGGAGGAACTGGAGCTGATGCGACTCAAGGACAAGCACAGGGTGCTGCAGTTACGAAAGTACGACGATGACTACAAGTTGTTGCTGAGCTCCTACAGAGAGCTTGTCAAGGCATCGAGCAACATGGAGCTCTCTCGGCGCGATTTGGTAGCGGCGCTAGCTCAGAGCAAGAAGAAGATGTCTGTATTGCAAAGCGCGCTCGAGACGCTTGACAGTGAGATCCAGAACCTCAGCAAAGCGATGGCGACGAACCGGACCCGGTGGGTAGCTTCTCAATTAGTCTCGCCAACTTTTATAGATAAGCTGTCGCTTACAGTGTGTGGCTACCTTTGGTATATAGTGAGCAGTCAGTTGGTCGAGCTCTACGTGAGTACGGCAAGCGCAACCGAGCGCTTGAGGATGTCGTTGGAGAGACAAAGAAGCAGGTAGCGGTACTGCTTCGTTTGAAACCTGTTATTCAATATTGCGCATCCGGTGTAATTAATTTTACTTTTTATAATATCCACAGCTTCATTGCGTCTTGGACTCATTACGCTCAAGTGAGCGGCGCAAGGCCCAAGCTGTAATTGAAGCGTCTGTCCTGAAGCGAGATCTGGTGGTCGAGAAGTGCCAGCGATCCGAGTACGTTACCCCGTTCAATGTCATCTGCGTATAACTGCATGAGTGCATATTAGCTGCTACATTCTAATCATTACTGCATCTCGCAGCTTGCTCCGACAGTGCGATGAGTTCGAGCGGTGCCTCGCGTTCTGCCACAGGTCGGCGACCAAGACCCAGCAGCGCGCGCAGCTGCTGCAGACGGAGAATAGCATGCTGCAGGACGCGATCTCGCAGCTCTGCGCGTACTCGCACGAGCTCGTCTCGTCGCAGCAGACGCTGCAGCGGGAGCTCAAGCAGCTTGAAGTGGAGGGCAAGGCGGAGCCGTGCGTCTTTGGATGAGCTGACCGAATGGCTACACCTCGTTAGGTTCGATATAGTCAGATGGTGACAACCATTCGTCTACTAAGTTCGCACATCAGTTTTGACACGCGCGTCATCTGAGTCGTCCAAAAACCTTGTTATCTTTCATGGAAAACCTCATAACCTCAATCGATCCACGAGGTTATTCATTCCCTCTGACTTCCCTTCTGTTTTGAACCAGTGGTTACTTGGCTGCAAATTCTCTGTTTGCGATTGGTTGAAATTATCATCTAACCATTGGCAGAAACCACGTGTTAAAATCCATCATTGGCTGAAAAGATGGAAAAAAGAGATGGGCATGGGGGAGGTCCACTTTGTCAGCACACAAAGCAACACGCCCATTTGCAAACTTCCAAGAGAAAAGCAAAAATGAGCGGCGCCGCCAGTCCGCATCTGCCGTCTTCCCCCGCAAGCAAGAAGCTCAAGCTCTCCTCCAACAGCTCCAGTAGCACCTCCATCAGCACCTCCAACAGCACTATGAGCACCCAGCACGAACACCTCACGCACAGCATCGTCGGCCTCGGCAACCCGCTGCTCGACATCTCGGCGGACGTCGACCAGGAGTTCCTCGAGAAGTACGGACTCAAGCTCGACAACGCCATCCTCGCGGACGAGACGCACCTGCCGCTCTACGAGGAGATCACCACGGCGTACAAGCCAGTGTTCGTGGCCGGTGGCGCCACACAGAACAGCATCCGCGTCGCGCAGTGGATGCTCAACAAGCACAACAACAAGGCCACGTCGTTCTTCGGCAGCGTTGGCAAGGACGAGCACGCCAAGATCCTCCGTGACTGCGCCACGCGCGACGGCGTGAACGTGCACTACCTCGAGAAGGAGGATGTCGCCACGGGCACGTGCGCGGTGTGCGTCGTGGACTCGGAGCGCTCGCTTGTCGCGAACCTCTCGGCCGCGAACCACTACCACCACGAGCATTTGGAGTCCGAGGTGAGCCAGGACCTGATCAGCAAGGGAAAGTTCTTCTACTCGGCGGGCTTCCACTTGACCGTGTCCCCGCCGGCGATGATGAAGCTCGCGGAACACGCGAACGAGCACAACAAGGTCTTTATGCTGAACCTGTCGGCGCCGTTCCTCGTGCAATTCTTCAAGGATCCGCTCATGGCGGCGATCCCGTACGCGGACTTTGTGTTCGGTAACGAGAGCGAGGCCAAGGAGTTCGGCACGGCGCACGGCTGGGGCGATGACGTCAAGACCATCGCGCTCAAGCTCGCCAAGCTGCCGAAGAACAACGGCGCGCGCTCACGCACGGTCGTGTTCACGCAGGGTGCGGAGCCGACCATCGCGGTGTACCAGGGCGAGGTGTTCTCGTTCGACGTGCCAAAGCTCGCGGCGTCCGAGATCGTTGACACGAACGGCGCCGGTGACGCGTTCGTGGGCGGCTTCGTGTCGCGCCTGTCGCTCGGCAAGCCACTCGTGGACTGCGTGAACGCGGGTCACTGGGCGGCGCAGGTCGTGCTCCGCCGCTCGGGCTGCACGTTCCCAGCCGAGTGCGAGTACACCGACTAGATTTCGTGTTGTGTCCGTCCATCCATCCATTCGAGCCACATTGTCCGATCTGTGACGTGTGTAGAAAGAAGAAGAAGCGGAGAAAAGTCCCCTTGCCGTTCTTTCCTCTGTTGCTGACGATAGAAATGCGTGTGTTTTGACTGCCTTTTTATTCGAAATAATAGACCAAACGACGCGATTGGCGCTTTTCCTACTTTGTGCATTGCCTGCCTGTTCATGCCGAGCAATCGGCTGATCGGATTCGATTGAGCTCTTGCTATTGTCATTTGATGAGTGACAGAGGCTCTCTTGACAAATCAACCACCATCTTGAAGAGCGACCGTGTAGAGCTTCCTGAATCATCCAACTCATGATTTGATGTCCGGGTTCAAGAGTCAACTAACTGAGTGTCGAAGACTTTGCGTGCATTTCAAACTGCTTGCTTCGGGGCACCTAATACATGAAGGAAAGACAAAGAGCGATCTGGTTCTCGCTTGCTTTGTGGGCTAACGACTCCCAAGTCCCTGAACAAAGTACGCTTTGGAATAGCTATTTAAATACAAATGCGCGCTTTGTGGAACAGCTCAAGGCTTTTCCAACAGGTCAGCCAATTTCTACCAATCAAAACTGTCAGGCTTCAAAACTGCATAATCCGCGTACTATATTTGACAGGGAGTTTTATCGTGCTATTTAGCCCCATTTCCCAGTTTCCAATCCAAACACAAGCAAAGCATGAGCCAGCAACAGCAACAGCAGCAGCAGGATGAGGGCGACGCCGCCGCGGCGGAAGGACCGGAGATCGTCTCGGAGTTCCCCGCGCCACCCGCGTTCTTCGTGCTCTACCGGGACGGCGCGGACCAGGGTCCGCCGCCCCCCGAGCCCATGGTGCCCACGTACCACATGTTCGGCACGCCCTACAGCACGCAGGACGCGGTTCCCGACCTATTGCCGCAGGAAGGACGCAAGCTTTATCTGAGCTCCTCCGCGTCTTCAGCTGGTAATGGCGACCAAGCGGCTGCAGCCAGTGCTAGTGGTTCTGATAGCGGGAGCGACGGAGGCAGTGGTGTGTCGGCCGAGAGTGGCGACAAGCTCTCAGGCGACGAGGTCAAGATGGATCCGGCGCTGGATGAGCAGCAGATCGACTACAAGGGTCAGATGAAGAAGTGAGTTCAGGAGTGCGTATGTAAGAGGCTACTATGGGATTTTGGTGCTCACTAATGTTAAATGTGTGGTACTGTGATCGATCGTACAGGATCAACCGCTCGCTGCTGGCGAACTTTGTGGAGCTCGTGGACGTGCTGATCAAGCGGCCGTCCATGTTCAAGTGAGTGCCTGCTGATATGTTCTGTGTATTGTATTGTGCAGTGCTATTAAAGCCCAGTTGGTCTAATGCGTTACATCTGTGCAGCGAGAAGCTGAACGACATGGAGCAGCTGTTTTTGAACATGCACAACCTCATCAACGCCTTCCGACCGCACCAGGTACGCAACCACACACCGAATTGCTTTACGTGGATATACTACTTCACATTAATGTTGTTACCAATGTCTGCGCTTGCGCATCATTAGGCTCGAGAGACGATCATCCAGATGCTCAAGGCCCAGATCCAGGAGCGACGAGATGCCGCGCAGGATATCCGAAAGTACGCTTGCTTCCCGATTGCTCTCATACAGTAATCCACTCCTATGGAGTCACGCGACTGATGAACTATGACCATTGTCCGTGTTGTTGATGGAAGAACAATTGACGAGTCCCGGAAAGCGGTGGAGCTCGTGCACGCAGAGCTCCATGAAACAGCGGGCGACGATGCGAGTCGAGCAGACGTGGGGGACGTGAAGATGGAAGGCGCTGACAGCGACGACGCCAGTGCAAACAAGCACGCGCTCGAGAACGGACTCATGTCCCCAACGAGCGCACAGTCAGAGCAGTCTGCGGTACGAATTCGAACGTGTTTGTGTCGATCTCTTGATTGTTTTTTTATTAATCGCTCGCCCATCTTGGAACTAACCTGTGACATGCATGTATTTAAAATGAATGCGCAGCGAGCTCGCGAAGCGCGACAGCTCCAGGAAGATTTCTTCGACGCGCTTGACGCTGCTCTTGTCGGCTAAAGATGCCCACACTCCCAGTGGCAGTGGTAATAGAAACACAGAGAGACCGACAGCATTTTTCGAGAGAGCCTTAATGTGCAAGTACACTTCTGCACGTCTCCGTTGGTATCCACCAATCTGCGGCTGATCTGTTGCTGCTTTCCCAGAACATTCATTCATGCCCAATAGTAATTTAAAAATCAATGGAGCACCACCATTAGCTGTTTGTTTTCCTTCCTACCAACACTGAGCGCTGGCAAATGTGGAGTAAATGCAGCTCTCACGGCGCTCTTGTTTTCATACATCTCTCTCTCTCTCTCTCTCTCTCTCTCTGTTGCTGCTTCGTATCATAAAGACAATAAAGTTTGCTCGCAGCAATATTGAGTTAGAGCTTGACTGGAGCATTCGAGTACCCGCCGCCTTCGCCCGCGCCCACTGAGATCGCCTGGTTGTTCTGCGGAATGGGCTCAGAAGAGACTCGCGAGTTCCGATTCAGACCATTTGCAGGGCTAGAGACATGTGCAAACATCCCACATCGTTAGAGACAACACCACCCGTTTTTATTAAGGTGAGCTCGCAGTAACTCTCCTCATTACCTGGACATCGCAAGCTCAATCGCCTCGTAGAGAGGCGCTGCCGCCACGGGAGGCGTCTCCATGCCTCCGAGCAGCTCCGCGACCTGCACGTCGCGTCCGTAGAACGCGCGGTTGATGTCTGGCCGCGCGAGGATCATCGACCCTTCGAGCGAGATGCCCACAAAGAGCCCCTTCGAGTGCGAGTACGAGTAGCACGGCGCGATCGCCAGGTCTGAGCTCGCTTCCACGGCGCCAGATGCGACGCGACCCACTGGACCCGCGCACACGCCGAGCTCCGCCCCCAGATTTACTTGCCCCTTGGAGCAGAATGCATCCACAGCACCTACGATATACACATATTAGCACAGTCAATGGACTTCTACTAGGAAATTCACATTGAATAACACAGAAATGGCTCACGCTTGGTGTTGAGGATGATCACAAAGTCGGTGATTTCACCGCCAATCTGCGCACCCCAGCCGACGCCCGCGGTCGCGATCGCAGACGGCGCCGACCAGCGACCGTCGGGGAGCTTCGCGACGACAAGGCCAGTGCCCACGCGGCCCGTGAACACGAATCCGACCTTGATGACTGTCAAGAACTGTCAAATACGAAACCATAACCCCAATATTAGAATTGCATGGCAGACGGCATTGGTAGTAGTAGATCAGCGAACGAATGCGTACCGCGATGCCCTTGGCCTGCGTGATTAGCGGGAGCGGGATCGATTGGTCCTTGATCACACCCTGGTACATAAAATTCTTCACGCTGTACGCCGCCTTGCGGATCTCTTCGCGCAGCGTGAACGAATAGGGCGAGTTCAGGAACCGCTTCGGTCCCGCTTCTTCGATCTCGTTCTCCTGCACCGCGTTGCTCATGGTGTCGCCTGCGTGATGCAGCCATAGGGTCGTCAGCTCATAAACGTACGCACACGACTATAGGGGCAGCCGATAGCAGTTCAAATACGTACGAAGCTCAGCTTGCACAGGGAACAGCATGTTGTAGCACGGATCGCACACGCGCTGCGGGTTGTGACCGTTCACGGAAAGATACTGGCGCTCCGGGTTCGACAGGATTTGGTCGGCGCGGATGAGGCTACGGTGCGCCGTGCACAGGTCGCAAAACACATGACCGCAGTATCTGTGTGTCGTCGCGTGGGTTGCAATACCATACACCCACACGCATAGTAGCGTCATTAGACGGAGTGTGCCAATGCGAAATGATACTCAATGTTGACACAAGATGCAACCTTCTCGCGCATTCCCCTCACCTGCAGTGGTGTTTGCGGCGCACCCAGTCGAAGAGCAGCTGACAGCCGAAGCAGAGGCTCACTTCGGCGTCTGGGATCCAGCGCACAGTCGTGGGCAGCTGTGGATCTGGATGCGGTGGCGGTGGCGCCACAGACGCGAGTGGCTCGTGGTGGTGCATCATGCTGTCTGTTGGTCACTTCTGGGAGCTCTTTGAAGATTGCGCGGCTTTTTGTTGCTTCTTTCTTTCCTTGTCGCTTGTGACAAAATGACTCTTTCTTTTTCTTTTCCACCACGGGGATGCCAAATATTACAAATTTAGACAGTAACATTTGGTGGAATATAATAAAAAGCATGAAAATGATCCTTGCTAACAGAGTGGTGGTCTATGTGGCTCTTCATGATCGCATTGATTACATTGCGCAAGCCAGAAAGACCATCGCCACAGGAAGGCTGTGCGCGCGCACACATCATAATGGCCACTGCGTCGTACGCCAAGCTACCGCCGTTGGACTCCGGCGCATTCGCGCTGCAGCGACTGAGGGACCAGTACGAGCGCGCGCTGCTGGAGCTCCTGGGCGAGGTCGACGCGGAGGAAGTGACGCTCGTGCTCACGAGCCGCGTCGCCTCGCTTTTGACCCACGTGTTGGTGAACGGACTAGACGCGCTCAAGAAGAACCGCGTCGCCGAATGCGTCGAGATAAACGACGACATCACGAAAGTGCACTGTCACACGATCGTGTACCTGTCGTTCCCCAAAGTCGACGAGGTACGATCGGTCGCGATGCATGCAGATTTGCTGCAAGCCCAGAGCGGTGGAGTCGAGCCGAGATCGCTCTTCCTCTACGTAACGGGCAAGTGGACGACGCTGTGCGACGAAGTCCTCGAACAGCACCAGCTGAAAGAGGGGTTTCAGGTCGGCCACTTCCCCATGGGCTTTGTTCCGCTGGACACGGATCTGCTGACGCTGGGCCACGAGCGATGCCTCTACGACTGCACCATCGCTGGCAACAAGAGCGCGCTTGTGGATGTTGCGATTGCGCTGAACCAGATTCAGAAAGTTTACGGCAAGTTTGAGCAGATCAAGTACAAGGGCGAGCTGTCGATGCTGGTGCTAAATCACATGATGGAGCTGAGTCAAAGCCTGGACAGCAGCACCTCCACTCATCAGCAGCGACATCCTTCGAAGCGCAACCCGATGGACACGCTCATCATACTCGACCGCCGTGTCGACTACGCGTCTGCGCTTTGCACACCGCTCACGTACGAAGCGCTGCTGGACGAGATCCTGCACATCCAGGACGGGTTCATCAGCCTGTCACCGATGCTGCTCACGTCCGACCCGAACGCCAGCGATACGCAGATCCCGTTCGCACTGAACTCGGCTGACTCAGTCTTCCAGCACATGCGCAGCATGAACATCCATACGATCCCTAATGTGCTCAACGCCCAAGCGAGCACGCTGAAGTCGTCGTTCAAGCACTTCCAGAGTACGAGTGCGAGTGCCTCCGCTGCTGAGGTGCACGAGTTTGTCAAGGCCGTGCCACAGATGAAAGCATCCCAGCAGCACCTGGAGCACCACATCAACCTGCTCGAGTACCTGGCGCTCACGACGGCGTCTAGAGCGTTCCGTGACCAGTGGAAGCTCGAGCGAGCGATCATGGACCTCGCTGACGACACACTCGAGACGATCCAGGAAATGGTGTTCCGTCATGAACCGCTCGCAAAAGTATTGCGTCTGCTGTGCCTCTACAGCGTCGTGCACAATGGACTGCCGAGACCGGAGCTCGAGCGCATGAAGCTGCATCTGGTGCGCACATACGGCCACGAGCTCGTGTTTTCTTTCGAGAACCTCGAGCGGCTCGGTCTCTTTTACGAGCAGCAAGCAGCTGGAACGAATGACGACAATGTGAACAACCACGGGAGTCTTTCTTCTGATACAACTGCGAATGCCAACAGTAGTAGCGGAGTCCAGTCAATTTTCCAGCTCGTGGTGAAAGAGTTGCAGGTGATCGACCTGGAGATCAACATTGAGAACCCCAAGAGTGCGGCGTTCGTGACTTCGGGGTACGCGCCGATTTCCTGTCGCCTCGTAGAAGAGATCCTCAAAGTGCACAGCTGGAAGGCGATTGACAGTGTGATGAACTATTTCCACGGCCCTCGCGCTGAGATGAGTCTCGACGAAGAAGACGACGATGATGCTGCGGACGAGAAGCTCACGAAAAAGTCCAAGAAGAAGAAGAAGAAGAAGAAAGCTACCAGCAGCAACTCATCTAAGAAGAAGCGCGTGGTCATGGTCTGCTTTGTCGGCGGCGTCACGTACGTCGAGATCGCGGCGCTGCGGTGGCTCGCGCAGTTCTGTAAGTGCCCTGTGCTTCTTCATAGTCTAACTTTTGAAGAGCTGCCAACTAATGACAGGCGTGTGGATTGAAAATCTACTTGCAGATCCGCACGAACTCGTGATCGCAGCGACCAGTCTCACAAACGGCACGACGTTCATGCATGAAGCTCTCGAGCGCTTTTCGTCGACCACATGAGACCATCAGCATAAGTTGCGCTCAATTGGCTGGTTGGCCGATAGGTGAGAGAAATTGTTATTGTGTGCGGCAATAGAAAAGGCGAAATGGAGGATAGAAGTTTAGACCTTATGCTATCAGATCCTCTTAGAAGTGCGGGTGGTACCCGGCGCCTGTGGTCGTGCTCGGGTCGCTGCCGGCGCGGCACTCGCCGCGATAGTTCTTGCAGTCCACGGGCTTGTGGCCCGTGTACCCTGGCAGGTTGTCGCTGTAGAAGAGCCGCAGGTCGCCTCGCGGAGAGCGCAGCAGCTCGCCGTCCGCCTGCGCGAGCGCGTGCGGGTTGTGCATCGTGCGCGGCAGGAAGCCCGCGTAGCCCGGGATTTGGTTTGTGTTCTGCGGCGTGCCGGGCGTGAGGTCTGTCGTGGTGGACGCCATGCCGCGTTTGCGCACGTAGGGGCGATCCAGTGGCTGGTCGCCGTACGCGCCGTAGTCGATCTTGTAGCTGCTCGCAGGCGTGGTCGCGGGGATCACCTTCACTGCGGGTTCGAAGCCGCTGAACGAGCCTGTGCGCTTCAAGTTCTTGGCGAACGCGTCGATTTCGTGCTCAAAGAGGCCATGCACATGGCTCACTGTAGTCTGGAAGGTTTCCCAGGTGATGCGGTCGCGCGTCACGCCACCTCTCTTGCGGTCCAAAAAGCTCACAAAGACCTCAATGACCCTAGCCACACCTGCATCGCCGAGCGCACGCTTGAGCACTTGCGGCACCTGCAGGAGCTCGACCGTCGGCTCCGAATTGTTCTGCTGCATATTGCTATTACTCTCTGCAATCACATGGAAGGCGCTAGCGTAGCTCTCCATGTGGACTCCCAACACGGCTCGCATCTGGTCTTCAAAGTCGGCAAAGTCCTGCTGGTACGTGCTCGTGCCGATGAACGGCTTGGAGACTGGCAGCGTCTCGTGTGCCATCACCCCTCGCTTTTCCGGCACGTGGTAGTCGCTCGGCATCACCTGCTGCGCACTCTGGCTGAAGATGGACTCGTGCGCGTGCCTCCCGATGCGGTTGATGTCCGGCGACGTGACGATGCGCGAGCCCATTTTCGAGAACTTGGTTGAGCGTGACGCGTACGTCTCGCCGGCTTTGAGAGTTGGGCACTCCTGCACCGCGAACGACCGGAAACCCTGGTAGCCCGTGGTCTTGGACGCGCACATGGCGAGTAGTGCTGATGCGAGCGATGTTTTACGCTTGAGCGAAGTGCGCCTGCTGTTTTTTTTCATTTGTCGGTGCCAGGGTCTAAGCGATGCGTTCTTGGGAGTCTTTAGATAAAACTTCACACATCAAGAAGCTATTTTAGAATTGGATACATGTAGCCATTTCTAAAAAATAACCTGCACCAAAAATAGATTTTTTTAAAGAGGAAAGGACAAATATAGGCCACAAAAACAATAAAATACCCGAACTAGGCCACTGATGATTTTAAAGAACGAAATGTGACTTGATTCAGATTGTACACAAACTTATCCACAGACGAGGCGAAAATTGGATAAAACTATCTACTTTTTGTCACTTCTTTTGCTGACGGCAAAAAATGACAGCAAATATACAGCCTGAAAGGAGTTGAAGAACCGCAATGACCACATCCTAGGCTAGACAGCTCGACGGCAAGTTCTACTACCCAAGGCATGGTGAACAATCCGTATCTAACATTTAGAACGTGTTGGACAGGTTGCTCGATTCTGGCCTGGTTGTTGACACACCGCGCAATACTTCTGCTTCGCTCGTGGCTGACTGAGGCTCAAAGTAGCTGACTGTGACTCTTTTCGTCTGTGCTTCTTCGGACGACCACGTCGCTTCTTAATGGTAAGCGACTCGCAGTCTGCAATTGTTATATCATCCTTGATGGCACATGGCAGAACGTTGTCTGGGGATTCAGTGGGATACGCTTGAGCAAAGGCAGTAGTGAACCAGGAGTTATCGAAGAAGGTGTTCAATAGAGCCATCTGGTTCCTCTGGTAGAGCGCGTCGATAAGATGCTGGCATGGCGCGCGCATATTGGCAGGGAAACCGCAAGAGCAGGAAGACGGAGACATTACCACGGAATACTCTGCTGGGACTTCGCCAAGAGTACCTTGGTAAGCAACCGCGTAGGTGTTTTCCGTGTTTGCCAGCGCGGCCATGGTCGTAATATAGTGATTGAAAGTGCTGTCGACCCGCTTGATATAGGGTTGGGTCAGACTGCCCCAACGACGCCACTTCTTCGTGTTTTTGCAATACTTTATTTCGATGTACCGCTCTGTCGCTGTTAAGCAGTCGAGAATCGGCAGTTTTCGGATGTTCTTCAGTGCGCCGTTGACAGACTCGACGCGATTTGATGTTAGCACTCCAAATCGTGAGACAACGCTGAGCAGAGTTGACCGCTTTTCTTTGCCGAAACCAAGAAGCCATTGCGACGCGTTCATTCCGATGAAGTCAATCGCATTAATCGCTGAGTTGGACTCTTAGGTTGTTGTCGCTCGAGTAAGACGCCAAGTCAGGTTTTTCAGCAGCTTCGACTTGAACTTTTGGTTGAAGTTTTCACGAACGTGCCGGAAACAGTAGAAGCGCGGGATGCTGGGGTAGACAAATTTCAAAGCGAGCAGCAATTCTTCGTCTCTGTCCGAAATGACGAATGTTGGCGGGTGCTTCAGGTGGCTGAGCGCAAATCGCACGGACCATCTCCGATTGTCTTTATTCATGGTCGACACGACTCCAGCTGCAACGGTCTAGATAACGCTGTTGCAATTTTTGAAGCACGCCACCAGCAGCATACCACCTCCGCTCGTTTTAAAAAAGTGCCATCGACAGCTACACCTCGACAAGCGTACTGTCGAACGCTTTGACACCTTCGCAAAAGTGTAATGGGCCCTCAATGACCATTACATGGAGGTAGATGTGTGTGGTCCACATCTCCTCACAGTGCATCATGGGTGGCTATTACCGGTCGGATACTGGTAATACCGCCGATACCCATGTGCACAGGTGACGTCATTGGATGATGTCACAG
>JALBYZ010000807.1:0-15474 GCA_038050575.1 Globisporangium mamillatum
GGCCGGCGCTCTCTCCAGACCTTGACCCGATTGAAAACATCTGCGGAATGCTCGCGCGTTGTGTGTACGAAGGCGGGAAGCAGTTCATGACGAAGACCGACCTCCAGAACGCAATTTTCTGGGCTTGGGATGAAATATCCCCCGAATACGCTGATAAACTGGTTAGATCAATGAACCGCAGATGCACAGCGGTTCTCGAGTGCAAGGGAAGCAAGACACCGTATTAGCAACCACTGAATCGTTCTTAAGATCAATCAATACCAATGTTACCTGCTCGGTCTTATACTTATGTCCACCCACAAATAGCGTTATGTTCTGTTACGCTGTCAATTTTCATTATTAGAGGCCGAAACGCGCGCCACAAGTGGGACTTCGGTGTGGAAGTGAAGTGCCCAGTTTTCAGCTCCATTCATCAACTTTTGCGCTCTTAGCGCTCGCATTCGCGTTGGTCTTATAAATATGACCAGCACTGTATAATACGAACATATATTATCAACCTGGCGAGATCTGGAAGATACGCGTACTTACTCGGCAAACACGTCTCGCAACTTCTCCGAGAGTGACTTATACTTGACCGTTTTCGCCAGTATGCTCGTGTACATTTTGCGAGTTTTGGAGGTTGGAACCATTATCGGCATCTCGCGCTTTGCCCACACCCAAAGCGATTTGCGGAAAGCGTCCAAGCAATCCGTTGTCACGCATTGACTCGCGTTGCTCTCTGATGCCAGGATGAGGTCGAAAAAGTTGTGCATGGCGGAGCAGGACCTGCGCACCCACGCTCACTGGGCACGTGGAGGCAACCCGTGGAAATCTTCTCGGGCTAGCGTAGACGTGCGCAGAAGCCGCTACCAGTTCCTTTAGGTCTCGAGCGAAGGTTCCGCCGCGCGATCACGTGTGAAGTTTTGACCCGCGGCCTCCAGTTTGTGCTTCTCGATCTCAATCACCAATCACTTTCGATATCTGCAGTAGTACCACAACAAATAGACCCAATGCGGGAGGTAGACATCCGTTAGTATGAGAATCACAGTGGGGCAGAGGAACGAGGGAGTCTAGACAACGCGAACGTACTTTGTCAGGTGTGAGTCGAGCTGCTCCACATACTTCATCATGTCGTCCATCGAGTTCAGGAAATAGCAATACCCGCTCAATGTGGTGGGCGAGACTGGCTGCCCAAGGACGAACTTTGTGGACGTCTTTACCGCCAATCTTACGCACACGCAGTCTCGCGCAGCGAATTCGCGATTCGCAGACTCTGGATGTTGGATGATGCTGTCGAAGAGCGTCTGGAGTGGCTAGAGCAGTCAGTTCACGCGATTGCGCTTCCACTCGGGAGGGAATTACTCGAATTGCTTTGCAACTGCGAGGCATTTTTCAGCCAGCGAGGACCACAAGATCAACTCCTCGTCGGTGTGTGGTTTTTTCTCTGTATGACGGTCCACGTCAGTGACACCGAGCTGTTCTGCGGTCGCGCTTTCTACCAACTACTGGCATGGTCACTGGTTCGCCAGCTTCACGCTCAGCTCGTAACGGAAGCGCTGGTGCCTCAACAGCTTCGCCTTCATCGTCTTCGCTAGCGTTACTCTGGACCGTGCTGTCGTGCCTCTCGATTCGTAGCATTGTCTCCTAAGACCCGCGAAAAGCAAGGACGAACATGAACTCAGCACTGCATCCATGGACCACAGCATAATTCTGCCAGATAGCACAACAATCCAATTCTCACCTTTTGGGGTATAGGAAATCTCGCGACAGCGCTCAGCATACGTCCATTCAGACTTGCGTCTCGTCAACAAACGCCATGACTCCATCAGTTCTCCCCGAGAAAACGCCGATCACTGCTTACTCGCCCTCCAACTTCGTGACGTTCACTTGGACCTCCTGCAGGTGCTGTATCGTGGCGAGTGCGTCACTGAGCGCCGCCTGGACGTGGCGGAGCTGCTCGTGCAGCAAACGCGCGCTCCAGACGCACAGTTGCGCCGCGTCGGCCCTCGCGAGCAGTGCTGCGAACACCTCTGCCTCGCGCATGTACTGTTGTGGAGTGCCCCAATGCCAAACAATTAAGGACTGACTGACCACGTATCATCACTGTTAAGATGACATACAGTCATGCTAATCAAAAGGGCACAACGAAACTTGTGAAGCAAAATGCCACGAGAAACTCAAGATTTCAGTCAGTTCGCATCGAGTCTTTCAAAGAAACTACAGGTCAGTCCGTGGGCGTGGCTGGTGCACCAGCGCGTATACACAAGGATCGAAGTTGCCATTAGGTGACAGTACCAGAGCTCCTTGAGCCTAGGAATGACCATCGGAGTGTCTGTTTCGATCCCATTTCGACTGGAACGAAAGCTGCTGGAGACGTAGCCTGCTATTGTTTGATAGAGTGTGACCAACTCTTCGGCTCAAAGCTTGACGGCCAGGCGTTGAGTGTACAGATGAGCAACCGCGGTGCTCAATTGTACCTTGCTGTGGGCGGAGGAATCAAGACAGACTAAGAACCGAACCTGTAGCCATTTCAAAAGGGGAACATATTTCGAAATACCTTTTTATCTTACCTAATTTAAAATCATGAATAAAAAAGCCTCTTCCTATTTTAGAAGGTTGTTTCAGCAACCTTTCGCATTCGTACAAGTATCATTTCTTCAGCTACTATCTCACTCTCACATTGTGACCCAATATGTCTCGCAACTTAAGCGGATGAACTGGGTACCAAATTTCAATGGTTGCGAAAAGTTGAACATACATCTGATTGGGATGGTGAAAAGCCAAAGCGCACCCATTCGCCATGACGGTCATCACCGCGTAGATAGATACTTCAGTACACTCGAGTGCGTTATACAAACCGGGATGCGCTGGGTTCTCTTCTTTCTCCATGTGCCTCTGCGCTCGCCAGTCATCAAAAATTCAGCAAGGAAACAGATGCGCTCATCAATACATTGTACCCGCTCGCTCGCTTGCGGAAGTGATCTCTCTGTTTGCGGAAGACGTAGCAGACTCAAAGTTCCATGCGGGGGATCGCAAAGAACAGGCGCTTGCTCCTGACTCACGCCACTCCACGATGCCACTCTCCTCTCTATCTCTATCAAGCCGCATCTGTGGGCGTGCAGCTTCAAGTTCGGTCTCACACGCAAAGGGCGAATCAGCGCATGGAGCCACCAGAAGTTTGCGCAAAGCGCAAAAAGGTACACGCGCTTACAGCTGCTGCACGAGCATTCATCCGCGCCTCTTCGCTCCTGCTACGTCCTCTGGATCCTGCAATCCGGACGCGAAATAAGAATGCGTCTCACCCCGTGTGTACTGAGTACCCTGCGCTTACACTCGCTCAGGCACTTGACAACACGGTAAACAAATGAAAATGAAAGCTACACTACTGTCATCGTTACTTTGGTCCTCAGCTGTCATAACTCAGCGGCTTCTTGACGAAGCCCAAGAGACTCAAAAACGCTCCTCGCTTCAAACCGCGATCGTGCTCTCTCTCTGCTACTCATACCGCCACAGACACAAACTGGCAATTCCGCAAGCGAAGAAGAAAAACGAAGGCGGATGCAATCGAAGGAAGTCAAGGTGAATTGAGCTGCGAGAGACACAAATGATGATGTGGCTCTGTGGCTCCCACCAGTCCGTCTGTTTCTATTTCTCCAAACGGGTGGATGAATGGATTGGGATGGGATAGAAAAGGTGTGGGCCACAGCCAAACAGCCCTTTTTCTTCGAATAAAGAATGGTTGGGGGTTCAGTGGGTGGCAGCATCCATTCTTCCCCACTACCCAAATTTGAATCAGTTTCCCATTTCTCAATAGGTAGACTTGACCCCAGTTGCCAGAATGCACGCCACACGAGACGCGATCCAGGGCTTCCAGGGCAGCACTGACCACGACAGCAGCTCATTCCAGAGCAGCAGCGACGGCGACGATCATAGTAGTGGCTTCGCAGGCGAGAAGCCCGATGCCTTTTGGTTATCGGAGACCACGAGCGGCTTCTCAGCTGATACTATCAACACTGCGGAAGCAGAACACGCCAGGTTAGAGGCCCAGCGGAGGCGCCACCGCGAGAATATGAGTCGGTATCGTCACAAGAAGAAAGCCACGCTGGGCGAGATGAAGACACAGGAGCAGGTGCTCGCCGCACAACTCGAGAGCATGGTCCAGCTACACGCGTCCCAGTCCAAGACCTATCGCGCTCGGTATCTCGATGAAGATGAAGACGACGCAAACGCGCGAGCGTCGGGACGGAGATCGCCCACTGCCATGGACGAGTTTGTGCACGTGCTGACGGAGAAGGGCCAGTTGGAGCACGCGAACAGGTCGCTGAGGCAGCGAGTGCTGCAGCACCGCAACTTTCAGGCGTTTATCCAAGAAACCTGCAACGAGGAGCTCGAAAGTGCCAGCAACGCCCGGATAGACCAGGATATCAGCCTCCCAACAGCAGTAGCAAACAAACCCAAAGGTTCAGAGAAGCCTGGGCGCTGGGTCAAGTTTATCGAGGACGAGACGCCGTTCTACTACGTGCCGTTCACAACCGCGCAGTGCCTTGGTATGGTCGAGCAGACACTCCAGCAAGTGTACG
Organism: Globisporangium mamillatum; assembly: GCA_038050575.1. Taxonomy (NCBI): domain Eukaryota; phylum Oomycota; class Peronosporomycetes; order Pythiales; family Pythiaceae; genus Globisporangium; species Globisporangium mamillatum. Next base: position 4,560 of record JALBYZ010000807.1, read on the forward strand.
CCTTCCAGACTCTCGGGATGACGCCCCACCACGCATCAAACGCGCGCGTTGCTCGGCTCTTTGATTGGACAGCGAGTCTGCAGACCGAGTGGGACGAAGACGCCCAGGTGCGAGTGATGCGCTACCAGTTTTTCAAGACGTTCCGCAACCCTGCGCGCACGATCGACGAAGCAGTGGACGCCGAGTGGGCAGTGCTGCACGATCCGCGACTCTACCAGAAGCTCCACAGCGTACCCGTACAGACCAAGGTACTACAGAAAGTGAACGACGACGTCAGCGTCATAATGCTCAACTCTCCGCACCCAAGCCAGAGTCTTCGCTATCGCAGCGTGTCGATCATTGCGCGGACCGAGTACCAGCACCCGAGGGGCAAAGTCGGTAAGCTCGTGACAATGGCCAAGCAGCAGCTCGATCTGGGTACCCAGGTGACGTCGCTTGGCGAAGAAGTCATGTACACATCCAACGGATTCCTGGCAACAACGTTCATGCCTGGAGACAACACAGATCATCACGAGATTCATGTCGAGTACAGCGGCCTCGTACCAGTTGTGAATGAAGACCAGGCGCGCTTCCTCATGGTCGGCATCGGGAGCTCGCTTGTGCGGCTCGAGATGCTGCTCTTCCCATTCCGAGTGCTCGCGGACTCGTAGATAGCGCACTATGCTACTCGAACAACGCAAGTAGAAAGCAAGGACGAGAGGTCTTGTGTCAGGCGCGAAACAGAGCTCGAGTGAAGAACTCTTTGGGCAGTGGAGATGCGTGCATTCCTCCAATTGAAGTCCAATGAAAGTAGGTGTGCCATGTACCTAGTATTGTGTGAGTACAGTTGTGACCGAGACCAACCTCGAAGGTGGGAACACGTGCGTATCACCCGTAGCAAAATGAGTAGAGCAACAAGCCATTAAACATAATTTACACTACAGCGATTGCATCATATTGCAAAGCACCAGGGAGGTTGCAGGATGACTGTTAACAGTGCGGTCGGCATCAAGCTGTATGGCGTCATTTCCCCCACAGACATGTACACTATGAGCCATTGTGCGGCAAAGTGCTCGTTTGTTGGAAAGATTCATCGTCCCCACAAGCTCTGATTACCTGTCGCGCTTGCCAAATCTTTGCGACAAGTAGCACTCTCCAGATGGGCTCAAGAGCGTAGCCATCTGGGCCCATCCCCCAGCAACGAGTTGAGGGAAGGGCTGGGAGGGGAGGGGAGATGCCCCGGTGGATTTCACAGATCGATCGGTCGGCCGACGTCTTCAGGCGATCGCGTTACACTGCATGCACTCGCTGGGCAAGCGAGCCTTTGATGATGCCATGCGAGGCATCAATGGGTTATCGCCACAAGTGCCTGACCTCGAAGTCAGAATACATGAGCCGCTCCTGAAATACTGACATACCAATCGCCTGGGGAAACTTCATGCCGGCCATGAACACGCAGTCGACAACGCACTCTTCCTCTTGCACATCGTGTGTGCTTGCCCAGCAAAAAACACTCGCGTGCTGCCAACTGGCGAAGTCATTCATGGTCCCTTCAATCGCATCTTCAAGGTGTATTTCGTACGTTGAACCCCAGCTCAGGGTGCTGGCTACTCACAAACAACCCATTCTGATATCAACTCTGGGATCGACGCGTCGCTTGCAAGTAGACTGGCGTTGCAGAGCAAAACAAACAAACAGTACATGTTTCTGATTGTGTACGATGGTCGAACACAAAGCTGTGATGTTGAGCCGTCTGCTATAATAGTTGCGGGAAGAACACTGAGGTTTTCGATGTGGGAACGACGAGCAGAGAGGGAGGTGAGTGAGCTGTGCTGTGATGTGATATGATGCGTTGCTCAGTCACTTCATTTGCGTGCGGGAGTGGTGCATCGACAGCCAGGCTCGAGCTCCAACGAGTTCAAAAAAGCAGATTATGTTAACCTGTGAAGTGAGCTGCCTGGCATGCTGGTTGACTGTGAATGAATGAGCTCCTGGGGCTTGGAGCCGGTGCTTTTCAGCTCCATTGACGACACGTTTGTTTCCTCGTTAGGTACGCTGCTTTACTTGATCAGTCCGCGCTATCTATGCACCGCTTTCGAGATGGACATTTCGTTGGGTGGGATACTGTTATATGCATACATATAGCTTTCAAGGCTCGCAACTGCGTCATCATCTGTGTCGGGTCGTTTCATTGGATAGCCCCTCCGAGTCCCATGTGCAACACTCGATCCCCAAACTCAGCCTTACACATACATAATCCTCATGCGGACCACTGGACTCATGCCAGTGCCATAATCAAGCAATAGCTGTGACTATTCCGTACTCCAGCCCCAATTCTCGATCCAGCAGCAGCGATCGATCACTGGGGCCTTGATGCTTGACATTTGGTCCCTAGGAGGCCGGGGTTTTGAGTCTCTTATCGTACTGTACGCACTTACTCGACACACGGTTGATGTGGTTGTTTGATGCATGGACTCAGGTGTGAAATGAGAAAACCACAAGGCCTCCCTCCGTGATGCGCTGATTTGCGCGCGTGCCACTGTACGACAGTCTGATATTCGTGGAGTGGCCGCGCTCGACGGCCGAGACCGCGAGAGAGCGCAATCGCCTGAGCTCTATCTCTGAAATCTGAACGCAACAATTATTTTGCCAAACGGTTCGTTCGGATTATTACCCACCATTCTCGACAGGTTCCTCTGCCAAATGGGCGTACGTACGTAGGTCTCCGAGACCTCGAAGAAGGACGGTAGCTTTAGGTACGCATTCTTCTCGGTAATCCCGAGACCCCCCAAGACCACCTCGTTCTCCCTGACTCACGCAGGACCTCACTTGCAATCTTGCCGCCTAGACCTCAAGTGCGTACTGTACTTACCCTACCTACCTACTACCTAGGTTATGCAGACCATGGAGCACGACACCATGAGCAACAGCAGCAGTAGCAGCAAGGACAGCAACGGAGCTGACGAAGACCTCATCGAGCGCGCGTTAATGCAAAGTCTGATTGAGTTCGGGTACATCGACGCGGCCATGGACGAAGAAGAGAGCGCGGCGGACCTGGCGGCACGCCAGCAGCGCCATCGCGACACCATGGCACGCTACCGCCGCCGCAAGAAAGCGGGTGTGGCCGAGATGAAAATCGAGGAGCAGTTCCTTGTCGCCCAGCTGCAGAGCATGCTCATACTGCACGCGTCGCAGTCCAAGTCGTACCGCCACGGTGATGATGACCGCGACGAGGGTGAACAGCAACAGCAGCAGCAGCAGATACTGCAGCGCACGCCAATGGACGCGTTCGTTGATGTGCTCACCGAATCTGAGCGCCTGCACTTTGAGAACCTCATCATCAAACAACGGCTCGCGGATTCATACAAATTTGAGAAGATCCTGCACCACGAGTCCGAGCTGGAGCTGCTGAGTCATCGCCGAGCAGACGATACAGGACAGGTCACTGGAAGCTCCGACGACCCCTCCTTCCAGATGAGCTCTTCAAGTGACAACACTGGTACTCCAGGTCGCTGGATCAAGTTTGCCGAGGGCGAATCACCGTTTTTCTACGTGCCTTTCACACGAGAAGAGTGCGAAGCGCATGCAGCGGAATCTCGAAGGAAACTGAAGCTCATAACTTCCATCAACCAAAGTAGTCTCCAGTTCGAGGACCTGCTTGGCTGGAATGTGAGCACCGCCCTCGAATGGGACGAGAGCGTTCACGCGACCGTGCTCAGGTTCATTTTCCGTAAAACGGTTCAAAATCGATTTCCGACGCTCGAGGTGTTCGCGGACAATGACTGGCGCATCATCCACGACGCGCGGATCTTCAACGCGATTCGCTCGGGTCAGCATGGGTTCCAGGTGCTCCAGAATTTCAGCGACAGGCTCAGCGTCGTGATTTGGAGCTCGCCTTCACCAGATAATAGTCTCAAGAATCGCGTCCTGTCAGTCTACGCGCGTGGCCCGTACACAAATCACGAGGACAAACCGGGATTCCGAGTCACCAGCATGAGCGTCCTGCCCAAGGTTCCAAAGGACATGAAGAGCGCGCCCCGCCAGATGACAGCAAAGGGCGAGCCAGTGCGGTACGCGAGCGAGCTGATCATGCAGACCGTGGTCGCACACGGTGAGCAGGAAGGACAAGTGGATTTCGAGTGGAGCGGACGCACCCCAGTGCTCGACGAGGAGCATGGGCGGTTTCTCATGGTGGAGCTCAGTAACATCCTGGTCCGCATGGAGACCATCGTGCTCTCGAAGCGGATCTTGCCGCCTTCTGAAGGACCGTAAGAACGTGGGAACGGTAAATCGAGAAACAGAAGCTGATTAGTATATTTATTTCAGAATCGTAAGCTAGGAAAGTGTTTGCATAGTCTTCTGTTTATTTGTTCGTGAGCTCTGGGTCGCCGCCACCACCTTCGCGCACGGAGCCACCCTCGCTGGACAGAAACAAGAGAGAGTGGTAGAATGAGCGAGGGCTCAGTGGATAACATCTATTCACGCAAGACCCAGGTCTACATGTACTTGAGACTTTGAGCCAATACTTCGTTTTTTTAGGAGTACTTGGGCATCAGAGCAGGTCTGATTGTATCAGGTGACTTCAAGTTTACACGAATGAACACAAGCGGTATACGGCATCACGACAGCACTCGCTCCCTCTGCGCTTCTTGCTTTGAGCGGGAGTAAGCGATTGAATCACCTCTTACAAGCCCCATTTGTTTACCCCTTCGTATCCAAGCCGAGACTACGAGGGCAGTCTCCAGTTGCACCATGGAAGGAAGAAGGGGAACCTCCAGCAAGCCCAGAGCGTTCGGCAGCGAAGAGCTTGTCGTGAATCACTTTACTGAGCGCGGTCTAGTCGCATCTGGCTTCGCTGGTACTGTCACAATGAAGAGCGCTGCTCTGAAGAATCGGAACGTCGTCAGCGACAACGCGAGACTGTGGCGCGCCACCGACGCTGGAAGAGAGCAGGTGTGTCCGACAACAAGTCGAGGGCCAGTTCATCACCACGCAGTTGCAGTGCAGTCCAGACTGCATGCGTTGCAGTCTAGACCGATGGACGAGTTCGTCGCGGTGCTCATCGAGTCGACGCTTTTGTGTTTGAGAATCTGGTAATGAAGCAGCACATCGATGCTTTTCACAAGTTTGACATGACTATACACCGAAAACTCGAAGAACACGAACGCGAGCGTCAAGAACACGAACCAGTCGATGCTCTAAGATCCTTAGGCAGTCACGACCAAGATCACTAGAGAGAACGAGTAAAGGCTGCAGCTCACGCTATTGGTACTGATTGTAGAGCGCGAGCCGCCGCTCTTTCGTCTGCCTCGGATGAGGGGTGCGAAACGCTTGCAAGCTAAGCACATCGAAGGCTAAATGCACCTGTTCCAGAATCAGCCATTTCGGCTGAGCTATGTGATGGCGTTCGTCAAGGCGTCAAGCTGTTTGGCTGGGCCGCGAGTGTAGTGTTTGAGACCGACACTGAGATGTCGCGAGCGTCTGTGATGAGATTTGCATTCTTGAATCTCGAGAAGGTTGGTTGTGGAGCGAGATTGGCGCGCGCCACGATCCAGAGTTATTCGCTGTCATCCATTCGCTGCCGCTTGGTCTCCAGGCTCTGCAGACTTTCGGCGACACCCTCAGCGTCGTGATCTGAACTTTCCCGACGCCTGACCACACCATCTAGATTCGTATCCTGTCGATTGTTGTTCAAGCAAAGATTCAAAACGCCCAGTATAAGATGAGACAGCTCGTCAAGCGTCCCAGTGAGGAAATGCCTGACCAGCGGACTTGTTCAGTCACAGAGAGTAATAAACGGAGAGCAGGTCGCATTCGTCAGTTGCTCTCTGGCAGACCGCTCGCACGCGCGAAAACCAAGTAGAAGACGCCGAAAACGACGTCGAGTACAGCTGCCGGGAGGCCGTACTGAGTAACGTAGCAACGCTACTTCCTCATGGTCGAGCCGGGAAACATGCTGATCTGCATGGAGCACCTAGTGTTCTCCTCTAGAACTATGTCAAGCTTCTCTGAAGGAGGACGAGGATCCCGCCAACCTTATATATAAGATGGTCCTCTGGGAGCAAGAGCTACGCTCCGATCCTTTCCCGTCGTGCATCCGTGGTGAGCTTTGCATTGCGTTCGCTTTGCTGCATACGTCTTTATGGACGCCTGGCTAACCTTACACGTACGCAAGGGACACGACACGCGACGAGAAGCCCTGCCGATCAGACCGCAGGGCATCTGCGAGGCCAAAGTATACCTGGAAACAGCCATGTCAGACAGAAAACTAGAACGCGTCTGAGTTGCAGCGGTCCACAAGAGTTTGCTGAGCGCTTTCAACTCGAAGATGGACATAATTGGAAGTTCTTCGCATAAATCAGATCTAGAAAATATGCTTTATATTTGATAAAGTTAATGCTATGCGCCAAATTATTAATATAAAACCACTACACTACTTTAATGAGCATCTACAGTCGCACTTTGTAATTGAAACGTGTGGCTGTGATCACAGATTGGCTTTTGGAGAGATGCGCCCAGCCGTTCGGCTGTTCGGCGAGGCTTTGTCCGCGGCCTGATGGATGGACGCGCCGCTGCGCAGCCGCCGCTTAGACCACAGGCAGCATGCAGCATGCCAACCACACTCTCGCGAGCCAAAATGAGCGCGTTACACTGGCCCCTGTCCGTCCGTCGATCGCCACTCACACACTCTCTCTCTCGGCTTCACCTCCCCGCGCTTCCATATTTTAATTGTTGGTTGTTAATGCACGCTGTTGTGGGTATACTCTTGCTTCCTTCCAGCGTCTTTGTTTGTGGTAGTCATCATCGCCCAATCTTGGCCAAACTTCGTGCGTGGATGCGCCATCGCGAGGCTAATCCTAACGCTCACCTCTTGCCGCCATTCAATTCATCCGTTCACTCACTTGTGCATTCGGTCAGCCCTCATTTGCGCTTTGCTGCTTCGCACCATTCATTCTTTTTAGAACCAGCGATAACCGAGAGAAAGAGAGAGAAAGAAAGGAGAAGACCTCGTCGAGGTACTGTACGCGCAGTGAATTGACGGCTGAGGCCCAGCGTGATGATTGCTTATGTGTCCTTGTGAGAGGAGCGTGGCCGTTCGTTCGCTGGTCGTTGCTTGATTCGAATTACCGCCGGGAACCCTCAAGCTAGCGCGGCGCTGCGAACGCTCGAACGCTCGAACGCTCTTGCTAGCAGAGCTCTTAGTGTCGGAATGCATTCCCATGCTTGTAGGGACCTGAGTTGCTTGTCAGTCGAATCCCAGTTTCTGAGTTTTCTCATTAAATGAGGTCCAAAAGTATGAATTGCGCTGTCTTGGATCTCTAGGACCCTAGTGTACCCACTTGCCTTCTCGCCTCGCATCTCTGTCCTCTGATCTTCAACGCGCACACGCAATCCGGGTGCGTCACGAGAGAGAGAGGAGAGATGCGCAGTGCAAATGAGGGATTTCTCCGAAATGAAATCATTCGCGCTTTGGGTTCAACTGGCCGTCAACTCCATTCCTCTTCAACAACAGGCAAGCCAAAACCCAGAGTGACAACGACAAGCGGACGACCGACTGGTTTGGTTGTGGGGACGCGTTTAATTTGCGCAGCGCGCGACTCGACTCAGAACTCGCTCGTTGCCTGTTGCGCGTATCGGTGTGCTCGCCTCTGCCTCGCCTGCTCATTTGGTGGTCCGGAACCTCAACTCGTTGCTCAGGGACAGCTGCTCCCAGCCTTCCTGCTTGTCGCGCGCGCTGTCCCCAAATTTTTGTCGAGGATCACCGGGGTCTTTGATCGCCGGTCTCTACGCCCAAGTCAGGCACAGTCTCACAACTGGCTGGAGCGTTCAGCCGCATAAGAGGACGGTCGTGGTCACCTGCGTTTTCTGCGCCTTTTTTCTGTCGTAGAGGTCCAAAACGTACCGTAGGAAGGCTGCGCGTTCCCTCCAAAGCTCGGTCTCCTCACTGCTGCTGCTGCGTTCTCTTGTTGAATCATCGCCTGATTCTGATATGTGTGGCTCTGTGTTATTATGGCTGCAAAGGTTAAAGGTTGCTTCTTTCGGGCAATTCAAGATCATGTGAATCGCTCTGATGAATGAATGAGGCAACGAGCCTTGAGAAGGAACGAAGGGTACTGTACGCACATGCCACTGCGACCGCGCGAAGGAAGAGGAGGGAACAGGGCGTTGCCTGAAGGGTGGATGCGTCATTCTCCGCGTTCCCTCCCGCTAACTCCACCTGAGCTACACGCAACGTAATTTTGACTTGAGCGAGACACTTTCGAAAAGCCTACCACCCATTACTGTACGAAGCAGTGACCATATTCATCCGTGTTTTGTTTGGTATCCATCTGAGACTATCCCACGCACGCCTTGAGGAGCTGCGCTACAACCTCACTTCACTTTGTGCCAATCAATCAGTCTCTCAAGAGCTCACTTGTGCAAATGAACCCGATCGGCATCACTGCGCACGAGCAGATCCAAAGTGCGCTCGGGGTCATCCGGGCGTACAACGACCTGACGTCCACGATTGAGGACCAGCAAGACTGGGGCGCGGCGGCGACCGAGGTCGCAGTGGCGGCAGCGGCGGACTTTGTCGAAGGGATTGACATCGATGAAGACCTGCTCGTGGACTCGGAGCTCGTGCGCGACCTGGTTGAGTCCGGCTCGGCCGACGCGATCGTCGCGGAGCAGGCGGCTAAGGCGCTGCTGCGTCGCCGCAAGCACCGCGAAAACATGATCCGGTACCGGCGCAAGAAGAAGATGGGATTCGAGGAAATGCGTGCCGAGGAGCAGCAACTCGCGTCGCAACTGCAGACCATATTCCACTTGCACATTTCCAAGCAGCAAGAACAGCAGCAGCAACAGGCAGAGGCAGACTCAACCATGTACGACCAGCAGCAACAGCAGCAGCCAGAGGAACGTGCACTGCAGTCGACCGCGATGCGCAAGTTTGTCGATGTGCTGGTGCAGAAAGAGCGATTGCACCAGGAGAACGTGATGATGCGACAACGCCTCGCAGACTACCACAAGTTCCAGCAAGCGGTGAACGAGGCGAACGAGCAGGAGGAAGAGGAAGAAGCGCGCGTGCGCCACGAGAGACTGAAAGGCGGAGATGCGAAGCGAGGCGAGGGCAAGTGGGTACGCTTCCTCGAGCACGACACACCGTTCTACTACGAGCCATTCTCGAGAGACGAATGCCTCGAGATTGCTAGCAACACGCTTCAGAACGTGTTTGCACACCAGTGCGGCTACATGGCAGGCAACGGCCCGCGCGGTTCCCAGGTCCTCAAGCTCTTTGACTGGACTGCGCGTCTCGCGTTCGAGTGGGACGAGATCATTCAGATGACGATGATCCGATTCCAGTTCAAGAAGACGTTCCGGAACCCGCAGATGAGTGTCGACCAGCTTGTCAATGGCGAGTGGGCAATCCTCCACAACTCCAAGCTCTACCAGAATGTCCACCGCGTGCCCGTGAACTCGCAGATCCTGCAGAGAGTGGACGACTCCATGAGTGTCGGGCTCTGGAACGCGCCGGTTCCGGACCAGACCCAGCGCTTTCGCAACGTGTCGCTCTTTACGCGCGGTCGGTACTCAAGCCCCAAGGGCCGGGACTGCGGCATCATCACCATCACGGGCATGCAGCTCAAAAACTTCAAGGAGCAGGAACTCCAGCTGCTCAATGAGTTCTGGAAGAGGCACGCGTGCGACGTGTCGATAGACTCGGGGGCGTCGAACAACGGCGAAGACGAAGATGCAGGCGAGGAAGACGAAGATGACGGCAACCCCGTATACACGCATGGTGGTTTTCTGTATACCTCGTTCGCGTACGACGAGAACGGCGACGTTGAAGCCGAGTTTGGCGGCCGCGTCGACACCGTGAGCGAGGAGCAGGGACGATTCCTCATGGTCGAGCTTGGGAGCACGTGCGTGCGACTCGAGCACTTGCTTTTCCCATTTCGAGTCCTCGGCTCAGGGTAGACAGGAGCGTCATCGCTTGCGGAAGCGAGCGGAAGCCTCCTCTCTGCAGCCGGAGGGAGCCTATTTCTGACAGTGATAACAACGGAATTGTCGCTGTCGTGAATGCGTCAAGAGGGCAATGGACAGCGCGAGTGTCAGATCACCGCCACCATCACCACGCCAAGAGAGAGGCGACGAGAAGCCTCCATACACAATTTGGGTGTGCTCGACTTGAGTTCTGGGCTCCCAGTTCCGCGTCTGTTAAGTGAAAGTTGAGAGGTTTTCTCCAAGCTGCCACGTGACTGCCAATCTCGACATTAGGAATCGCATTGGAGCCACAACAGGATGAGTGAGTAAGTAAGTGAGTTAGCTAGAGAGAGGAAGAGAATGCGTCAGGGAGAATGGTAAGCGCAGCCAATCGAGCGAAATCCTCTTTTGCACCACTCGATCTCCTCTTTTCTCACTCTGTTGTGTACATATCGCAGGAGTCCCCAGCCAGCCATTCAGACAACCTGAGGAGGTCATGCTCAAAACCGTTTCGTTTCTCACTAGTCGGAAGGGTCAATTTGTGTATCCATATGCGCCTGTCGCACCTGCCTGTTTGCCCGAAAGCCTGACTCATCTACAGCAGCGGTGGGCTCGTCAGAGAGTCAGTCCCGTCGTCAGTCCCGCGACCAAAGAACCAGCGACAACTGCGCTCTCGCCTGCGTGGTCTCGCATCGTCTCATCCTCTTTGTTTCAATCCCAACTTCGATTTTACGGGGCATTTATTTTGTTGGAGCTCTCGAACAGTTCGCGTGAGTGAATCTGTTCAAACAATGATGTCTTTACATGCGCTGTCATGCGTGGATGTGTGCGCACGCGTCACGTGTCGGCCATCAGAGCAGACCGTCAGAATTCAGGAGACAACGGCTGGCGGTTGATTCGTTGGGGATACACACGGTATATATATATATATATATATATATATATATATATATATATATATATATATATA
>JALBYZ010000808.1:0-15468 GCA_038050575.1 Globisporangium mamillatum
GCCACGAGAACTTGGTCGTCATGGGTGACGATCACCAGGTGTCCAACGGCTACGGTACGTCCAATGGCGCGGCTCAACTGAAGAGCGTTGAGCTTGTGTGACGAGTGAGTGATATACTTAATGAAGAGCGAACGTCAGCTTCTATCGTTGTAAATGCAGTTAGCTACATAGTCAACCGAATAACCTTTTTCGTTTATTCAGGAGTGAAAAAGCTGATTTCACCTATCTTTCTTTCTTCTCTCCTTTCTTTTGACACTCTCCCAGAAATACGACAACCACACTTTTCTCACTCCACATCTTCCACGTCGAGTGGAATCCAGTCGCTACACACCTAGTGCTTCTTCTTCGACGCGATCAGCGACTTGGCTCGCTCTTGAATGCGACGCTCCACTTCATCTCGTGCAGCTTTGCGAGCTTCCTCCAGCGACGCTTTGGGACCTTTGTCGGAAGTCGTCTTCTTTGCCTTTGTCGGCCCGCGGCGCTTCTTGGGTTCGGCCGACCCTTTGCCTGTCATGTCAATATAGAAGAGTTAGCCGGATAATTATTCTCAAAGATTTGTAAGTCGAGTATCGCAAGTTGCTCGTACCTGTCGCGCGCGCAGGGGAATGCGCAGCGTCCATGTCCACGTCTTCGTCCTCCTGCTCGTGGCCATCCCCGTTAGACAATTTGCGCTTTGGGGTAGGCTCTTGCTTCACTCTAAATTTGATAGGGGTTACCTCTTGAGCCGCAGCCTCGATTGCCGCACGCGCCGAAAGCGCAGCGGCATCTGCTGCAGCACGAGCAGCTCGCACCGCTTCCTCTCGCTTCGCAGCTTCCTCTAACGCCCGAATCTCCAACTCCATCTTTTCAGCCTCCATCTCGTCCGTCTTTCGCTTCATCTCCTCAATCTTTCGCTTCATCTGCATCGCCTCTTCCTTCTGGACAGCTTCTTCTCGGAAACGGCGCTCGAGCTCCGCCTTCTGGTTGTCCATTTCGGCAGTCTTCAGTCTCATTTCCTCGAGCTGTCTCTTCAGTATCGTAGATTCTTCCTGTCGAGCTTGTTCCTCGCGGAGCTGCTGTTGGCGAGCGAGAAGCTCGAGCTGCTTCTTCTCAGCTTCTGCCTGCGCTGCTAGCTGCTTCATTTCCTGCACCTGCTGCTCCAACAAACGGGCTCTCTCACCCTGCGCACGCAGCTCGTCACGAAGGCGCTTGGACTCACTGTCCTTCTCTCCAATCGATTTTTCGACGTATGTTTTCAGTTCTACGCGCCAAAAACATGCACGTCAATAGTTAGAACCAGCCCAATCGCAGCTACACAAATACTGCCAGCGCAGCTAGCTTACCCGAAATCTGCTCTTCTTTCTTTCGCGACTCCGCGCTCTCTTTCTCGCGCATCTTGCGTTCTCGCTCAGCCACATCCAGCGCGTGCTTCTTTTCAATCGCAAGCCGATTGAGCATCTTCTGGTTTTCGATTGCGGGCTTGCAATCTTGCGTCAGGCTCTCTCGCAGCGACTTTGGCGTGTGTGTGCTATTACTTGATGCGAACGACAAGAACTTGGCAACCAGCGTCTGCAGATGCTTGAAGAAGACCGAGTCAATCTTGTCGTCGGTCGTCGGGAATCCTGTCGTTTGCACTTCTCGAAGGAACGCTTCCGTCAGGTTTGCCCGCAGCTCCTCGTACTTCTCACCCTGCTTCTTCACATCTTCTACTTTCTCGAGCTCATGATTGCGGCGAAGGTAGTCATCTGTCAGCTACAAGAGGTTCACGTGTTGTTAGAGAGAGACAAGAGCGTTATCCACTGCGAAAAAAAAGTAACAACAACACAACTGAACAGCAAAACGTACCACATCGCCAAGCTTCTCCAACTCGATACTCTTTGCAGACACATCACTCTTCAGAACTGTCCAGCCTTGCAACTGCTCCGAGACGATCACTTTCACATGCTGAACCGCACCATCAATTGTAGCTTTGATCTCCTCTTCGAGCAGCGGCAGCTTGCCGTCCAGACGGAAAGCCACTTCTTTCTGCAAGTCGTCTCTCGCGGCGTACCCGACCTCGTTCAAGATCTGGCGAATCTCAATCAAGTAGCGACGATTCAACTCTTCCGCCAAGTGCGACTTGTGCTCTTCCAAATCTGTCTGGTAGTCAGTCGTAATCAGCGTACTGTTGACACCCGAGTCCTTGACGACGTTTCGAGTCAGTTTCAAGTAGAGGTCTTCGAGCTCAGTCTGCAGAGCGGCAATCGTCACGGGGCGCTTGACAGCAAATCTCTTGTCGATAATCGCATGGGCTTCAGCTGTCATGTCCGCTTTCGCAGCACGTACTCGGTCTATGATGACAGCATTTGATTTCTGAATCGCCTTTTCATTCACAACCTCAAGTTTTTCAAACAGGATACTCGCGTGCTGCTTGATGCGACTCGCTTCGGACTCAACACGGTGTTTTCCCTGCGAGCTTCCAGGCAATGCATCCAAGCGACGCAGCTCTCTGGACAAGAGATCTGCGCATTTCTTTTGCAGTGTCTCGCTTCGCATTGGAATCAAGCTCTGCTCGATCATCACGCACTCTCTCTTCAACAATTTGAAGATCTCGTCAACTTCTTTCGACAGATGCTCAGCGACCTTCTCATTGTTCGCGTGCACGGCGATCCGGATCTCTTTGTTGGCAAATTCTTGCAAAGCAGCTTGCATCTCTTTGCGCACCGAGACCGGTGTCGTTTCCATCGACTCGTACGCTTCCGAGATCATGTACTCGATGTCCTTTCGTAAGATCTTCTCGAACTCATCCGATGACATCACTTCCTCGACACCTGCAGCTTCGCAGTACGCAGAGATCGACTTTTCACACTCTTCCTTGACAACCTTTGCTTCCGCTCGCACCATCGATGAGTAGATGGACTCAGGCATAATGATTTGGTCGCTGTTGAGGGTCTCAACTAAAGCCGGCATGATCTGAGTCAAAAGGCGCCCAGTGAGCGGTTGGTGGTTGAACATCATCGGCGTTTGCAATTGGCTCGACAGGCACTTGCGCAGCTCGCGCAGCTTCTCTTGGAACGGACGCTGCAGTTGGTCGAAGCGAATCTTGTCTTTCAGACTCGCCGTGTTCGCCACTGGTGCAGGGAACAGCCAGATGTTGATCGACTCGAACGCGTCGACCAAGTTCGTGCGCGCGAGGTTGCGAATGTTCACTTCTTCACTACGTCCTTTCTCTTTCTGGAACAAGTCGTTGAACACTTCTTCTGGCGTCGAGTTCACGAAGCTCCAATCACGGAAAATACTGCGAAAATGACACCATCGTCACATCAACGATTAGTGTACGCAACAATTATGATAGTCAATCATATCGAGCAAACAACGTACATGTGGAGGTGACCAAACACTTTTGCATTGTCGCCATCTGCAAGCTCGATTCCCTGCGCAGCCCTCGCTAACACTGCCAGCAAGTTAAGCATCCGGTCGGGCTGCAAACTGTCCTTCCAGTTGAAGATCACAGTCTTCGATGACAAAAGCACAGGCGACACCAGGCGCGAATCATCTACAAAGAAAGAGCAGAGTATCAACAGTACACATACGAAATCAGCAATGAATCCAACTATACAACATGCACCAGCATATCCAATACGTACACGTGATATCTCGATCGCCCTGTCCTTCCGCATCAACGAACCCGATCTGGATTTGCTTGCTCTGCTTCGCCGCGACCGGCGGGCACCCATTCAACCCACTAAACGTGCTCAGCGGGATGAAGTGGCCCGAGAGGTCCACGCCCTGCGTGCACGGCTCTCTCAAGTTCGAGATCTTGAACAGATCCTGCTGGTCTGCGAGCAGGTTCATGAGGAACGACTTGCCCTGACGCGCAGCACCAAAGATCGAGATCAAGTTGATTTGCTGGTCGCCGAGAGGTTGCAGCACCTCGGCCGCTGCCTCCCGCGACACAAACATGCGGTCATTGTTGCTGCGACCTGTGCCGTTGGTGTCTGATGCCCCCATGCCGAGCCACTTGACCGCCTGCATGCGCGTCATGAAATACACGTAAAAATCCACCCACACGTCCGTCCAAAAAATGAGTGCGAGCAACATAAGAGAGAGAGATGGTGAGTGGCACGCTCGTACGACAAGTGGTGATATATATAGAGAGGCACATATACACGGATGAAAAGAGCGCGTGGTACATACCGGGCGGCCGGCGGGCTTGCTGCCGAAGAGCATGCTCTTCCAACTGTCCATCTGACTGCTGCTGCTCGTTCTCGCTCGTTTCCTTTTTGCCTTGGCGCAGATCCGAGAATGCGGAATGATGAAGGACCAGCCCAAAAAATGCCAGCAGTAACAGCCTGATTGATGGGTTCTTCTTCTTCTATTGGTTAAAATTATTTAAAAACACTAATTTTCAGCCAATGATAAATGGTTATGTTTTACTGAGGGGTACAATTCACTTGATAGCGGTACTATACTTGGTGATGTTTGCTCATTTCCATGGCAGATAGAGTTAGAGATCGGCGATAGGATGTTCCGCAGCAAGAAGAAGAAGAGCGCGGCGGTTGGTGGCGGTGGAGGCACGCGCAAGCGCAAGGAGATCGACGCAGACGGCTCTGGAGATGAAGCAGCTGCTACGGTCGCTAACGATGCGGCCGGTGAAAAGGAGCAGACTGTCGACGTGGAGATGCGGGATGTGGACAACAACAGCACCCAACACGCGACAGAGAGCAAGGAGCGCAAGCCAGAAGAAGGAGGCAATGATGAAGCTAGTGATGAGGGCGATGAAGAGAACGAGGACGAACTACTGGCGCGTATGCGGGATCGGAATGCGAAGCGAGGCAAGCTCAAGAGCTCCATGACGTTCAGCTCGAAGACCAGCAGTGGCACGACGAAGAAGAGCAGCGGTGGCGTTGTTGCAAGCCAGTCGCAGAGCGCTGCATTTGGATCACTGAGCTTTGAAGACGACGAGGTACAAAAGGCTACGAGCAGCAACAGTAAGCGGCAAAGCAGAGGCAAGATCCGACCGAATCTGTTGGCGTCAAGCACTGTGATGGACGAAGAGACGGACGACTCCAAGACGTCGAACTTGTACACTTTCGATATGCTTGATACTCTGCGCAAAGAGCAAAAGGTTCTGCTTCGTAGTGCGCTGGAAAAAGAAAAAGGAGAGCGACAAGTGGGGCCAACGGGTTCAGAGGCAGCGGCGGATATCAACATGACAGAGGTGGAAGGAGCGACAATCGTCCTCGAAGAAGTAGAAGAAGAAATCGTAGTAGAGCAAAACCCGCACGGCGAGTCAGAAGATGAGGACGAGGAGTTCATTCCGCTGCACTCCAAGATAATGAAGAGCCGGAAGAAGCGCAACCGCGTGACATTTGGTGTGCACGCTAGTGGACCCAAGCTGTCCAAGACCACCGCAGTCGACGAGTTGATCGATGACGATGACGACGAAGAGGAGACGCAGAGCCGAAAGTGGGAGGAAGAGCTGATGCGCCGTGGGGGACACCATGCGCCATCGCAATCAACAGATTCTGATATGTTCAGAGGAGCGTCAGGCAGCTCATCAAAGAAGATATACCCAACTCGGAAGAAAGTGCCGAATGGATCGTTAGTAGATGTGCTTGTGAAGCTGCAGAAATCGTTCGACACTGCAGCTTTCGAGAACGACCGCGCCGAGCGAGAGCTCGCTCGCATTGGCGCCGAGGTGTTGCTGATCGAAGAGAACGTGGAGAAGCAGAAGCAGGAGCTGCTCACGAGCAGCGAAGAGTTCGAGTACTTCCAGGTCGTGGAGGATTACGTGAAAGGGTTGAGCTTCTGTCTGCGGGAGAAAGTTCGCGAGATCGAAGCGAACGAGAAAGAAATCGCCAGGATCCGAGTCGAAAACATCCGCAGCATCCGTGACACAGAAGCAAAGCACGCACAGGACATTGCAAACAAGCTGGTTGCGATCGGCGCAATTGTAGATGCGGACGTAAGGGGATTGCGGATTCTCAGTGCGGAAATCGATGCAAAACTCCCACTTTTGAATGGAAGTCTGGACGAAGAAGTCTCTGAGAAGCTCAAGCAGGGATTTGTGGACCGGACGCCTGTGATCCAGCAGGACAGCACTTTGGACGTGTTTGCAGACGCCGTTGACGATATGAACTCGCTCCAGCACGTCTACGGACGGTTTCAGGAGTGGCGCTCTAAGTTCCCCGAAGTGTACAAGAACTGCTATTGCGACATTGCGCTGGAGAAGCTCTACACCCCGTACGTCCGCGCCGAGCTGCTCTTCTGGGACCCGCTGAGTGTGGGAAAGGTCACCACCAACGACGGCAAGCCATGGAGCTTTGCGAGCTTTGAGTGGTTCCAAGTTCTGCGTCAGCATATTTCGCAGCAACAACAGCAACCGACACCTGAGACTGAAACCTCTCAGATCAGCGTAGACGATATTCCGACAGTTGCCCAGATCCGAGACGTGGTGCTTGCAAAGGCTCTTAGCGCGGCCAATCTATACTTTGATCCGTTCTCCGCTCTTCACACTCGCAGCATTTGCACCTTGCTGGAGGAAATGACCAAGCACGATGGCTACACGCAGTACTGCGCGCACGCTCTTACAAGTCTGATTACAGAAGTCACGGCGCAGTTTGCTTCCGAGTCGAAGCTCATCCCGTTGATCACGATCCCCGACAAGCAGGCTCCTGGTGGTAGTGGTGGAGCAGTAACGATATATGACTTCGCAAGCTACCAGCTCAGCCGCTTCAATGCGCTCCTGGACAACCTGCTCACGTTCTTCGTCGCGCTTCCGCGAGACGCAGCCGCAGACTCGAGTCAAACGGTGGGCTTCCGCTGCGTAATGCAAGTTCTGCACCAGCTCCTGGCGTTCTTGAGCCACTGCCAGCGCGTGCAGAAGACGCTGCTGATACCGCAGGCTGTGCAGACAGTCGCGCAGCTCACGTCATCGCCGTATCTGCAACAATTGCTGGCGTCGTCCAGTCAGGAGCAGGAGCTCAAGCACATCTTGGCGCTCTTTGCGCCGTTTGTAGCCACTCGGTAAGCAAATCAAGGAAGCCAACTCATTTAAACAGGCTACCACGTTGATTTGGATTGATGAAACACAAATAATGCAATCAGTCCAGACGGCGTCAATGCGAAGCGGTTCAGTCACTGTGTTAGTCGACATACCATCATCATTCCTACAACAACGAAGGGAAGTACGACTCACACTGGTGCCTGAACTACCCAGATACGGAGGATGCCAACGTTTTAATCAAGCGTTACTGCATAACTCATCCATTTGTGGGTTGAGCACAGATCGCAATGTCACCACTCATTATACTTACAATACCAAAAACAACGCGTGTAGGAGACCCGCAACTTTCTATATCGATATACATTCTTGACCAAAATCGAGCTTAGAGCTTCGCGGGCTCCTCCTGCAGTGGACGCCCAGGACGGAACGTCCCAAAGAGCTTGTCCCAGAGCGCGAACCGCTTGGCGAAGTTGAACTTTGGGTGCGTGTGGTGCAGGTCGTGGTCGTGCACACGCAGGCAGATCGCCAGTACGTTCACCCACGGGAACTGCGGGAACGAGGAGCCTTTGACCTCCAGTCCACAATGGCCAGCGACCTCGACGTACGTCTTGTAGGCGAAGATCAGGTGCAGCTGGAAGCTCGTGAGCGGGAACCCGAGGTACGTCGCCAACACGAACGGCAGCACGTTCGTGAGACACAAGTCGATCCCATCCTGCTCGTACGTGGACAGCGGACACGGGTGCAAGTGGATGTGGTGGCGCTTATGCACGTGCTGGTAGAGCCACGTTGACTGGTGGCACAGCCAGTGCGCAACGTAGTGGAAGAAGTCGAAGACCAGCTCGAACACCAGTGACTTTGGGATGAACACCGCGAACTCCAGCAGGAACGAGCGCAGGTCCACCACTGGACTCGACATCAAAGCTGAGGTTGTTGGTACTGCATTTGACTGCGCGATCCAAAATGACACGCACTCGGTCGGCACCACGAGCCACAGGATCCGCAGGTAAATCGATCGGCGCTGTGCTACTGTCAATTGAGTGCGCTTGTTGCCGAGGATCTTGCCTTTCATGGACGCGATCCAGTCGAACCACATCACCATCGCCGCGATGCGCATCACCCCAGCGCCGTACACTGCCATACATAGCGACACATTGTTGCTGGTGCTGTTGATGGTGCGCTGGAAATGTGAGACGAACTGGTAGCTCGCGAACGCGACGCCGCAGATGAACGCATTGATGAACACGTAGTACTTGGCTCGGCGCAGCACGCGCGCGAGTGGCGATGTGGCGGCGGGCTGTGCTGCTGCGGCCGCTGTGTGTGGCTTCATGTCCACCATCGTCTGCGCTTGGTGCCGCTCTTGCTACTACTGCTGCGGATGTCGGCTGCTCGTGCGGTTCTGTCTGTCTGTCTGTCTGTCTATGGATGGAGCGCGTGCTTGTGTCGCAATTGCGCAATGAAATTGGCCGGCGCGTCAAACGCAATGTTTGATGCGCTTGTGTCGTGTGCCCTTCCGTCATCAATTCGCACTTAATTGGAGTGCGCAGCGTCACTCACCATGAACTTTTTCTTGCCAGTGGATCAATCGATCCTTCCTTCGTTCCTTCGGATTGGATTCTGGCGAAATGGTGTTTACAGTTATGAGATGATGGCTCGTTGCTGTCGACTTACAACGATAAGGATATCGCTGTCGTAGCAAGCATGCGTTGACGCTGAGCAGTTTGTTGGACATACACTCGCGAACGATCCAATTGTGCTCACACGACGATGGTTGCCCTCAATCAATAGCGCTGCCAAGTGCATATCAGGGTCTCGCATCAGAATGTTGCACGAAGATTGACACTCATAAACGTACTTTGTTAGGATTTTACAGTACTGTCATACAACCTCACAAACCCAGGTTCGTACATAGTGCGTGCTCAACAGTGCTTCGCTCTCCGAACTTTCAGCCATCTTCCCTTTTATTCAACAATCGATTAAAAAGTAGGAAAAAATTCTCGCTCTGCAATATCTTTTTATCAGAACTAATCCGGATAAAAAGGAACTATTCTCTGTTATCAAAGCGTCGAATAGAAGGAGAAAGGGCCGCCTGCTCGTGCAATTCCTCAGGCAATTCCTTCTGGAGAAGAAAACACACACAAACGCTTCAACCGACTCATCAGGGACTGAGAAGAAGAGAAGACAGACGCTCTCTCTCGCATTTTCTCTCTCTCTTCGCCTTGGACGTGTGTGTGGGTGTGTGTTGCACCTATCGACCTGACGTATTAGAGAGCCCTCTCTGGTGTGTGCGCGATGGACGAGTCGCTTCTCTCGCGCGACGTGCCGGAAGAAGAGGAGGAGCTGCTCTGGAACGAGCTCAAGGACGATCACGCGCATGACGCCCACCACCAGCAGCTCCATCCGGACTTCCACGGCGACCACTTGAGGCACCCACATGACCCACACAGCGCATTGGGAGGTGGTATTAGTGCTGGTACGTCGCCGACGGGTCCCCTGCCGTCGCTGAGAGCGCATGTGCACCTGCCTGCGATCTCGAATCTGTTCCACAGCGTCGTGGATTCCGCGAAAGGATCGCTCGGCCGAGGCCATCAAGGCAACGGGCAGCAGCCACCGCAGTCGTGGAAGCAGCGGGTTTCGCATGCGCCGGACCAATACGGCCGCGTGGCGAATCTCGACGCGTTCCTCATCAGCCTGTACAACTACTTCTACCACAAGGGGTTTTGGTCGATCACAGTCGTGGAGCTCGTCGCGCTCTTCACGGGACTCTTTAGCGTCACGCTCTCGAGTTTCCTCATGGGCTGTGTGCAGTGGCAGAAGATCATCGAATGCAACCACAACCCGGACAAGAAGTGTGTCTCCAGCCTCGAGGAGTTCGTCACGTGCCGCGTCGACAACCACAGCAGCATCTGGACCGTGCTCACGTCGTTTTACTTTGTTATGTTCCTCGGCTACTGGGTCTTCCGCGCGTTGCAGTTGATCGGAACGCTCCGAGACGCGCACGACATGGCCAAGTTCTACCACGAAAGGTATGAATGACAAATGATCCAAGATGGTGTCGTGAATCGTCGAGTATGTATTGGCTGGCTAACCGTTGTCTTTTGTGCTGCATGTGCTATGTTATGATACTGGCAGACTGCATATCAGCGAGCGCCAGCTGAAGACTGTGAAATGGGACGAGATCGTGAACCGCGTGCTGGACCTCGTTGGCGCGAACAACATGCCGAAGAACCTCAAGCAGGTCTCGTCCTACAGACTGCAGATCGACCCCACGCTGCTCGCGACCGCGCACGACTTCGCGCGACGCATCATGCGGCGAGAGAACTATTTGATCGCGTTCATGAACCACGCACTGTTTCAGAGCGCGAACCTGCTGCCGCCGCCGGTCCAATTTGCGTCCACGAGTCACGTGATGTTCTCGCGAAACATGGAGTGCAACCTGAACATCTGCCTCGTGGACCAAATGCTCGACGGTGAGAGCAATTTGTCGCGCGTGTTCATCCACGATACCAAAATCCTGCAGAAACGGTTCTTGGTCGCGGGCGTCATCAACTTTGTGCTCACGCCGTTCATCCTCCTGTACCGCATCTCGCACTTCTTCTTCATACTCGCAATGGAGTGGCACGTGAAACGAGAAAACTACCTGGGTACGCGTCGCTGGAGCTCGTACGCGCTTTGGAAATTCCGCGAGTACAATGAGCTTCCGCATGTGCTTGAAGCGCGCATGGCGCGTTCGTACCCAGCGGCAGAGCAATACCTGTCGATGTTCCCAGCTGGCGTCGGTGCGGTCATTGCCGGTGGCATCTCGTTCTGTGTGAGTTCGCTCATAGCAGTGCTGATCGGCATCGGTTTTGTGGACGAGTCGCTGCTCTTGGAGACCACGCTCGGTGGCTTGCCATTAGTGTCGTACTTGACATTGGCAATGGGAGTGTTTGCGTGGGCGCGCACGTTCACGACCACGACGTCGCCGTTCTTGGTGAATGGCGACAGCGAAGAAGCGATGATGAAGCTGTCTGCGGAAACGCACTACTTCCCGAAAGAGTGGCGCGGTCGCTGCGAGTCCTACGACGTCCGAGACGAGTTCCTGTCGCTGTTCCCGCTTAAGGGCACCCTGCTCGCGCAAGAGTGCTTGTCGGTGGTGATGGCGCCATATATCTTGTGCGTGTCACTTCCGCGCGTCTCGCGCGAGATCCTGCTGTTTGTGCGCTCGCACTCGCTGCTGCTGCCGAAGACCGGGGCAGTGTGTCGCTTTGCCGAGTTCGACTTCAAAGAGTACGGTCACGACATGAAGATGGAGCGGTCGTTCATCAACTTCAAGCAGAACCACCCGCAGTGGATCGGCGCACAGGAGGGCGAAGAGTTTGTCCAGCGCCTGGGTCAACTCAAGGAAGAAGAGATGGAGAAGTCCATGCGTCTGGGGGACACCATGATGTACGGGAGCCAAATGGGCATGTCGATGTCGCAGCAGTTGCTGCAGTCGCAGGCGATCCACACGGCGCTCGGAGGTCACTTTGGCGTCGGCGGTCTCATGACTCCGCAGGACAACGAGTTTTACTGGCTTGAGAAGGTAGGTTGGGATGCTTTGTTACGCGTTTCGCGATGGATCGCTATAGTGAGCGAAGAGCTAACCAATCATATGCTGTTGCTTGTGTGATTCTCGTTACAGCTCCAGCAGCAAGGTCGACTCAGTGAGCTAGGGTTGGAAGATTCCAAAGCTGACAGCATTTCGATCTCACAGTCAAGCCTGGGAGGATGAGACGAAAGTCTTCAGTCGCGAATTTGGAAGAGCGACATGGTGATGTTAAATTGCTGCATAATTACACAGACCTCGTCTTATGTTTTGGTTCTTCCTTCGCATCATGGCTCCTTGCTGCAAAAGCCCTCAAAACTCAACAAGGGTGATAAAGCCTCACTGCAGCAACGTGTCAAAGAGACGATAGCGCACACTGGCAGCTCTCGCTTTCACTTTCACCTTCGCGCTGTCGCTCGAGACGCTCGCTACTGCTGCTGCTGACGGCGGATAGTATGACTTGACGCAGCAATGCTGCGGGTGTGAGCTCTTGAGAAGCCCTGCAAGTTTCTTTTCCAGCACGATTCTCGAGCTCGTGCTCGTGATGAGGTCGCACGCAGGAATTCCTCGCAGGAAATGCTCCTGTGATTGACAGAATAACAACAGATGGTTAGTCACTCGAGCGTTCTCAAAATCTATCGCTCCTAGGCTCTCAGGTGGTGGAAATGGGAAACTGACACGTACCGCGTCTTTGCCGTACACGATCACGTCGATCGAACCCGAGTCATCTTCCAAGCGAACCGCGAACGAGTAGATGTACTCGCCATGCTTCCCTCTAGGCTGCAACTTTGTGAGTTTGGCGACATCCGCAGGCCAGATCGTCATGAATCGGGCCACGCAATGGTATTTTCGCGGCACAACTTCGCTGTTCTGCACTTGGAGCAGTGATGTCACGGGCACATCATTGCGGATATACTCGGGCACCAAAGTCCAAGTCTGCTTCTCTTGAGTAGGGGTAGATTCGACAACTTGTTGCTGTTCTTCGTCTTCATGTGGTGGCGACATATCGAGTTCGAGGCTGACGATCTCCAAGCGCGCCTGCACATCACGCACATACTCAGGCACAAACATGAGCGATGCGCCTTCTCGAAAGCGCAGCGTTGCTGCTGCCTTGCCACCAAAAGTCCCAGCATCATCTTTAGCGAACGCAAGATTGCGGAAGCGACACCAGTGGTTCAGCAGCTTGTCGGCGAATCCAAGATCTTGCAGCAACCCCCAGCACGAATCGAAGACAATCTCCTTCAGCAACCCCTGAGTTGGAATCTCAATAGAACTATTCTCCAGCACCTTCGTGCAGCTGCTCTCTGACAGCGTCGCGTCCCCCGAGCCGTCCCAGACGATCACGCGAGTTCGCGTCGAGCCGTTCTCTCCGCGGCTTACGTACAGCACTCGCACGACAATGTCGACAAATGTACCGGAGAAGATCGGATCGGACAGTAAGTTCGGTGGCTGCGGGTACCCAGGAAGGAACGTCGTGTCGGTACGCAACCCCTGCTTGGACCATTGTCTAATGTAGAGAATGCAATGTTACAGTGGGATGAGCAACTCGTCAACGATTTCGTCCATATCGCATCATGAAAAGGCCAAACAGACAGAAGTACATACAGTAGTTCGCCCACGCGCTCACAATCCAAGTCATCAAATGTCCACGTTTCCGAGCACGTGATCTGCTGTAGCTCGCCAGTCTGCTCGTTCTCTCGAATCACCAAGTGCCGCGTGAATTTGGGACTACACAGAAATACAACAACAAAAACCCTGGCATGCTAGTAAATGGCGCGAGAGATCTCTGTGCGAACAAACAAGAATGAGAGGATGTAAAACAACATGGATTCTTACTAGCTCACGCCCTGGAGGTTCTCCTGGAATCGCTTTACGTCCAGTCGGTGGAAGCGAATGATGTCGCCAACAAACTGTGAATCACAAGGGAAAAATCAATTAGACACACTATAGCCAGCCATTTATACTCGGAAAAGCAAGCTATTTAGCAAAAATTACGCACCAGAACCCTCGGCATTTGGTCAATCTTCGGATAGAAAATCACGATCTGGAGCGCATGTCGACGTTCTGGACAGCTTTCGTCGATCACGTGCACTGTCATCTGGTAGAATACAAGCAAACATTCAATGAATACGGACGGACTCAGCTCAAGCCAAGCCCAGCGAGTAGCCATAGATGTCAAACAAAACTTTCACGCTACCGAGTAGTCGGTCCCCCGCGTTTTCTTGGGCAGCGACATGTTGACCACCACGCCATAGATCGACGCTCTCCCGCAGACCAAGTCGCCCAGACACGTGTACGTGTACGCGCCCGCAGCTTGCTGGAGCGTGCGCTTGCCGCGAGCATTCTAATGGGATTGATTGCATCAGAGTTGAGCAGATAACAAGCAGCAACAGTTGTGAGTATAGTTCCAGGTATTCCTCTAGATCCCAAGCCAAGAGCTCACCTGTCGAGAAGGCTTTTCAGTCAGTGGCAGCGGTGGCGTGACAGCAGTCTTGGGATCTACGGATAATAGTGTAAATCCCATTGGTTGCCGTCATGACAGAGTGTGAGCGCACCTGGTCGCCAGGAGAGCAATATGCACCGCAGCGATTACCTGGTCGCAGATCGCGCGCATGGATGGACTTGGGTGGCAAGTAATGCAGCTGGTCGACCCCTGGGACCCGCTGGGGCTCCGCGTACGTGACTTCGACGCTCATTCCTTTCGGCAGCGCGAACAGACGGGCGCTGCGCTCGAGCACGCGCTTCAGCAGGTGCCGCTCTGCGACCACGTAGCAGGGCTGGCGGTCCTCCGTGTCGTCAGAGCCAACGTCCCAGAACGACATTACGAGCCCGCGGCCTTGAATGAGCACTTTGTACTGGTATTTTTTTCACATAGAGATAGACATATGGACAGAGCCATGGTTACGATGCTACAAGCTCAAGCGCACCTCGTGGTAAAAGACGTTGGCACTCACATGGCGCTGGAGGAACCGCATGCGCTCCGCCCACACATCGTAGAAAAACACCACACTCGACTCAAAGGAACTACAGATACACACATAAGCACCATCAGTGAAACAGATCCATGCGTTCCCATCACGATCAATCACCAAGAGAGTGGTGCAGCAGCAGCAGCAGCAATCACCATTCATTCTCCAGCATGACCGTCATCACTTGCGCCGCATCTTCGCCGCAAGGGCCGTCACCCAGCGTGAACGAGTCCGCTACATGCACGTCACGCGGGGACAGCTGTTGCAGCGGATACGCAAGCTTCACGACCCCCTCGACCCGCAGCATGTCGCTCGCGCCATTACCAGCCGCTGAGGTTGGCGCCATTTTTGCGTTTTGACTTTTATTGCGCAAGAATCAACACCGTTGCTGATTGTTAATTACCTCCTTAAATAATCTACTCAATTATAAAGTCGAATACCTTTCAAAAAATATTATATAGTATTGTTTATTGCTAGTACATAACGTCTAGCTATCATGAGAGGTAACATGGTTTGCACCTTCTTTCTTGATGCATACCGAATGGCTACAAACGGCGCCAAGATGTGCTTGAGCTCCTGCTCCTGACTGGACGACGCCAGCAATTGTTGCAGATACGGCGATGACGTGAGCTGCGCGACTGTCTGCACGGCCTGTGGCATCAGCAGCGTCTTCTGCACGCGCCGGTAGTGGCTCAGGAACGCCAGGAGCTGGTGCAGAACTTGCATTACGCAGCGGAAGACAACTTTGGCCTCGTAATGCGTGCGGATTGGGAAATTTTGTGGTAAGAAATTGTGGAGATATTGCAAAGTCTATGGCGAGTACGAATATTGTCAAGCGATTTGTGTAAATATTGTCTATTTTTCTACAGTAATGAACAAAGTCCGGATCAGTTCCAGATAGAAACAAACCAACACAGTGCCGGAAATAGGAATAGGTTCAGTGACATTTTTGCTTCTTTTCAGCCAAT
>JALBYZ010000809.1:0-15445 GCA_038050575.1 Globisporangium mamillatum
TTAAAGTATAGGCTTATGTGTGGGCATTTAAATAGGCAATACAAATTCCAAGTTAACATGGCGGGGTCGTGGATTTTTTTCCAGCAACTTTTTTTTCCGATGCTGACGGCTTTAACGAAAGTTGAAAGTTGAAATTTGAAGTTAACGATGACTGCGAGAAACACAGCAATGAAAGACGATCCTTCTTGTCCAAGTTTCAAGCAAAAATGTTAAAAATTCAACAAAGCACAAACGTAAAACATAATTTTTCATTGGGGGTACTCACTTTTCGGACCCACTGTAGATGTGGTCCGCGCAAAGTGAAGCTGCATTTATCACAAATGACAGGTTTTCAAAAATCAAAGTCGCTGGTCACTTTTATGTATGTATTGAAAGCAAACGTGAGGTTTTATTAGCTAACAAGGTTTTTCTGTTTGTATGAAAACATGACTGTCCGGACTAACAAGTGTTTTACAGTATGTGTCAGATGATCGATCATCTTTCGATCTTCGCCACCTCGCATGAAAATGACGCAGATCTTGGACGGACTGGGCGCCATCGCCGACAAGTACGACGTCTTCCTCGTGGACCAGTACGGCGTACTGCACAATGGCAGCGAGGCCTACGCGGGTGCTGTCGCTTGCTTCAACCGCCTCGTGCAGAGCGGCAAGCGTGTGGTGCTGCTCTCCAACACGTCCAAGCGCGCCTCCAGTCTGCGCGGCAAGCTCGCAGGGTTCGGCTTCGACCCCAACTTCCTAGGCGCAGTCACAGGTGGGGAGGTCGCGTGGACGTACTTAGATGAGCGCAAGCACGAGCTCCAGCGGTGCGCGCTCATGACAGCGAACGCGAACGAGAGCGTAGCGCAGCGCCTGACCAACACGCAGTCGCTCTTTCACGGGCTCGACCACCTGCAGGTCGTCGACATGGACACCGCGGAGTTCCTGCTGGTTGAAGGCCCGCGCCAAGTGTGCTACAGCGACGACCTGAGCAATGTGCTGCATACAGAGTTCCACATGACGGGCCAGGTGAACGACCATATCACGACGTTCCTCAAGAGAGGCCGCGAGCGCAACCTGCCGATGCTGTGTACGAACCCGGACCTCGTCGCGATGCTCAAGGACAACCAGGTGGTGCACATGGGCGGCAAGCTCGCGAAGATGTACGAAGAGATGGGCGGTGAGGTCGTCTACTTTGGGAAACCGCGCAAGGAGCACTTTGAGGTGTGCTTGGACATGGCCCAAGTGATCGAGCGCACGCGCGTGGTGCACATTGGGGACTCATTCCACCATGACATCCAAGGCGCCGTGAACACAGGTATCGACTCCATCTTCATCGCCGGAGGAGTGCACGCCGCGGAACTGGGGATGAGTGGCGGTGGTGGTGATATGCACCCGGAGCTTCTTCAGCAGCTCTGCGCCAAGTCCCAGCTCGACCCGACGTACACGCTCGCCAGCTTTGTCTGGTAAGAAGAAGAAGTAATACAGACTATGTCCTGAAATCAGATTCAAGAGGTAGGTAGCTTCACAATGTCAACAACGCCATATACACATCATTGTTTAAAATCCTTTAGCTTCTGGCATAAACGCTCTTATTCATTGTGGCCTCTCAATACCAGTGAGCTGCTGCGTGAGCTCAATAATCTGGTCGGACTTGAACTCCACGGGGCGGCGGCGTCCATGGACAGACATGGCGCAGTCGAACGCGAGCACCGGCCCCTTCATGCACTGCGGGATCGCGTCGTCGCCGTGCAGCGCGCCGATGAGCCCGCCGACGATCGCGGCGTTCGTGTCAGTGTCTCCACCTCGGAGCAGCGTCTCGTAGATCGCCTCTTCGTACGGCGTGTTCCGGCGCAGAAAGTAGATTGAGAGCACGAACGCCCAGCGGACGTGGCCCGCGAGAGGACGGCAGTCGAGGTCCCAGATATCGAGCGACTCGGCGAAGAACCACTCGCGCACTTTCATGTGCGCATTGGTGCGAACAAATGACTCGACGTGCGCGATAGCCCCAGCGTTGTCACCAGGGTGGTGAATGAGATACGCGATGAGCATGCAGTAGATCGCGTTGCAGTCCTGACACACCTGGTTCGGATGCGACAGCGCCGCGTCTCTTCTCGCGAATGCTACGATCGTCTCTGGCGGCTGGCGGTGGCTCCACAGTGCGACGGGTACCACGCGCATCAGCGCTCCGTTCGCCTCGCTGCCCATACTTCCGTTTGCTGCAGTCGCTGTCATTGCATCCGCATAATGGCCGTTTGCGTCCGGTTCCGCACGGAATGCCAGCGCGCACGTCGCGCCGATGTCAAACGGCTTGGACTTGCACCATTCTATGTACTTGATCGCGACGCCTTCCACAGGGAAGCCCTGCGCCGGGTCGCGGCCCATGAGCCCGCGCGCAAGCGAGAGCGCCAGCTCCGAGTCGTCCGTGATCTGTCCGGGACCCACGCGGTGTGCGCCGCCACCGGGCATACGCAGCGCACCCTCAACATCTTTTGAATTAATCTCTCGGCGGAAGAACTCGAGCGTCGCGCCAGCTGCGTCACCGCAAAGCGCTCCCAGGAACGTTCCGTACGCGCGGTCCCAATGGTCACTTACTGGCGTCGTGGTCGCAGTCGTTCTGATGCTGGAGCTCATGGCTTTTGCTGCTTGGGGCGATCTGCTGCAGTACATCATCGCATGGGTTGTTTTTTCATGGGTTGATAACCCGACTATTTCCGAAAACACTCTATCCTGCATTACGGTTGTCCACGCTAATACTGCAAGTGTGTGCTAAATTAGGAGATCGCAATCCTCAAATTACGTGTATCACCTTAACTTGCTTTCCTTTCACAATCTGTCTGTTTGCTTGAAGCTCGGCTGTGAGAAGGTTAGCGTCAACACTCACGGCCATTCGAGAAAACGGAAGGGAAGCAGCAAGCAGGACGCGCGCGCGCGAAGGAAGTGAGGACGCTTCATTCCACCACGCGAGTCGGAGCGAGCGGATCAAGAGCCGAAAGCGACCATAGGGGCGAAGCAGTCGACCAGCGAGAGGGTGGAGATGGAGGAGACGTCGATGCAGCTGCCGGTGCTGCCTATCGAGAACAAGGTGCTCTTCCCGCGCACCTACATGCGGCTCTCGATCACGTCCGGTGCGGCGCTGCAGCTGCTCAAAGACCTGGTGTGGGAGGTGCAGTCCACCAAGCCGCGCAAGGCCACGACGCTCACGCTCGGCATCTTCACCAAGAGACCCTCTGCTTTTGCTGCTGGTGATGCAAAGCAAGGTGGCGTCAAACCCGACGACCAGGGACTCTATTCCACAGGAACGCTCGCACGCGTCGTGCAGCTGACGCGCATGCAGGGCTCCTCGGGGCTCTCGGTGCTCGTCCAGGGTCTTCATCGCATCGAGCTGACCGAGTTCTCGCAGAAGGCGCCGTACTTGATCGCGAACGTGCAGAAAGTGTTTCGCGATCTGATCCAGAAACCCGACTTCAAGGCACTGGATGCCGCGAAAGCAGGTGAAGCCATCGAGAAGACTGTGGAGAACCTCGCGCTCAAGCTCAAGCAGCTCACACAGGAGTACCTAGAGATGTCCAAGAGCTCGCTGTTGCTACGAAAGAGCAACGGTCTCATCAACGCGATCAGCAACTCGTCGATCGGCGAACTCGCGGATGTCGTCGTGTCGTATCTGAACGCAGAGGTCGCAGAAAAGCAGAAAGTGCTGGAAGCGATCGACATCAAAACGCGCGTCGAGCTCGCGATCGTGCTGCTGAATCAAGAGATCGAGAAATCCAAGATCCAGCGAAAGATCCAAAGCGACGTGCAGGACAAACTGGAAGGGACGCGGAAGGAGTTTTTGCTGCGTCAGCAGCTAGAAGCGATCAAGAAAGAGCTCGGCGAGGCGGGAGACGATGCCAGTGAAGGCGGTGAGCTCAAGCTGCTGGAGGAGAAGATCAAGTCCCTGACGCTCAACCAGAAGGCAGAGAAAGTCGTGAACCGAGAGCTGCGTCGCTTGAAGACCATGAACTCGTCGCAGCCAGAGTACGGGATCATCCACAACTACTTGGAGTTTTTCTCGGAGCTCCCGTGGAGCAACCAGACGGAAGATACTTTGCTGGTTGAGCAGGTGCGCTCGCAGCTCGACGCAGACCACTACGGTCTTGAGAAAGTGAAGAAGCGCATCACGGAGTACATCGCTGTGCGAAGCCTGAAGAACGACATGAAAGGTCCGA
Source organism: Globisporangium mamillatum (assembly GCA_038050575.1). NCBI lineage: Eukaryota > Oomycota > Peronosporomycetes > Pythiales > Pythiaceae > Globisporangium > Globisporangium mamillatum. Next base: position 4,184 of record JALBYZ010000809.1, read on the forward strand.
TCCTGTGCTTGCTGGGGCCACCAGGTGTCGGCAAGACATCGCTTGGGAAATCCATCGCGACTGCGACGAACCGCAAGTTTGAGCGCATTGCGCTTGGCGGTGTGCACGACGAATCCGAGATCCGCGGTCACCGCAAGACGTACATTGGCGCCATGCCTGGATGCATCTTGAACGCGCTCCGTCACGCCGAGTCGCAAAACCCTGTGCTGTTGCTGGATGAGGTGGACAAGATCGGCAAGGATTTCCGCGGCGATCCGTCGAGTGCGCTGCTGGAGGTTCTCGACCCGCACCAGAACCACACGTTTACTGACCACTACCTGAACGTTCCATTTGATCTGAGCAACGTGATGTTCATCGCGACTGCGAACAGCTTGGACACGATTCCAGCACCATTGCTCGATCGCATGGAGATCATCGAAGTCAGCGGCTACAGCGTTGAGCAGAAGATCGAGATCGCCAAGCGCTACTTGTTGCCTCGCCAGGTGGAAGAAAACGGCTTGGAGAAGTCGATGGTCACCATTTCCGACGACGCGCTGCGGTTCTTGATCATGAGCTACACGCGCGAAGCAGGCGTCCGCGACCTTGAACGCCAGGTTGGCGCGATCTGTCGCTACGTCGCGGTCAACGTCGTCAAAGAGCTGGACAAGAAGAATAAGAAGAAGGCAAAAAGCAACAGCAACAAAGAGCCGACGAGAGACCTGCAGAGCTTCAAGCCAACGAACGTCGACCGCTCCATGATCAAGCGGATCCTGGGTCATGAGCTCGTGTTCAACGAAGTGGCGCTGCGCTCGAGCGTGCCGGGCGTCGCTACGGGTATGTCGTGGAGCACTGTTGGTGGATCGATTCTCTTTGTGGAAGCCTCGTGCACGCGCATGCCAGCTTCTCAGTTGACGCTACGAGCGCTGACGTCGTCGTCAAGCGCTGCGCTGAATGCTGCTCCAAGTTTGCAGTTGACAGGAAAACTCGGCGATGTCATGAAGGAGTCTGCTCAACTTGCGCTTTCGTGGCTGCGCGTGAATGCGCACCTGATTGAGGTCCCAACTGCTGATAGCAGCAACAACGATTTGACTCCACGCACGGTGTCGCTTGAAGGCATCTCGGACGTGCACATCCACTTCCCCGAAGGCGCAATCTCCAAGGACGGTCCATCAGCGGGTGGCGCGATCGTGTGCGCGTTGCTCTCGTCCATTTCCAGTATCCCAGTGCCAGTGGATATCGCGATGACGGGAGAGATCACTCTACGTGGCGTGATTCTGCCAGTCGGCGGCATTCGCGAGAAAGTGCTGGCAGCGATCCGCGCGGGCATGAAGCGCATCATCCTGCCAAAGGGCAACGAGAACGAAGCCGAGGAGCTGAAGAAGGAGTTTGCGAATGTCGGCTTTGACGGCAAGCGAATGAAGAAGGAGAGCGCTGTCCAGGTGCTCTTTGTGAGCAACCTCCGCGAACTGATCGAGCTCGTGTTTGGCATGAAGATGCGCGACGACCGCAGCGCGCTCGAGCAGCAGCCGCCAGTGCACCTGAGCATGCTGTAATCTGACTACTATCTATAATAACGTTGCTTTGCTTTCATGTGTGGATGGATGGATCTGGATTGGATGCATGCTTGCCTGCGTGTGGACATTGTTTAACAACGATTTCATTTGTATCCAGCGGGTCTCATTGCATACGTTGGTATATTCAAACTGGCAAGAAGAAATACAACTGGGCATCCACCACCTTCATGCATTCATTCGGTCAATCACCTGGATGGCGGTTGGCTTCTTTGATGCCGTCCACTCACTCGGTCTGCCCACCATTCAATTCGCCTTTCCTTTCCGTGCTTGTCATTAGGTTGTTGTGAGCGGGTTGAACGCATTCGAGACGTATGGGAAATACTCCGCTTGCGCCGAGGAGCCCGCGTTGCCTTCCTCCAGACCCGAGAATTGCGACGGCTGCAGGTGCGCGTACTTCTTCGCGAGCACTGTGCGGAGCTTCTTGTCCTTTCCGTGGTGAGGCTACGAAGTGCGAAAAGCCAACAAGTCATTCCATGTTAAGACACAACCAAAGTGATCTGAAGCAGCAAGAAGCTGAGGACTCACTCTGTACATGACCACGACAAAGTTGACGGGAAGTCCATAGCGAAGCACCGACTCGACAAACACGCGAATCATCTGCATACAAGACAATCAGTTACATGCCTCAACCAGTCAGTAAACACGACCACTAAACGCGCACCTTAATGTGCATCCAGGCGATAAACGTCTCGCCAAAGTGCGCTTTGCACCAACGGATGAGTCCCGACCAGAGGCGGTCGACCTCCACCTCGAGCTCCGCGATCGCTTCCTCATTGGACGCGTGGGAGTTCGGATCGAACGTGAAATCGCGCACGATGAAGCGCTTCTCGCGCGCGCGCGTCTTGAAATCCTCAACGTAGTCGATCACCGAACCCGGTTCAAATCCGCCCTCCTTGTCGACACGACCTGGCTGGTACTGACCCTTGAGCACCGTCACAGTGTAGAGCATCGAGTCGCCCTCTTCCAGGATCTTGCGCGACGAGCCAGGGACCACAGGTGAGCCGCGGACATTGCCTCGGTTGCCCTTTGGCCCGTACTCGGCGATCTGGTCGCCAATCGTGTGGTACTCGTGGAGCCACGCTTCCTCCAGGTTTCTATCGTCGAATCAAGGCAATTTGAGAAAGAGATTATAAGTCGTGATGGCTCTAACTGTAAGTGACAGTGGTTAACATAACTTACTTTGGGACAACCACGACGAGCGTCTGCAGGTATTCGCTGTTGACAAAGTCCGACGTGGACACAATGTCCGGCGTCAGGATATCATTCAAATTCGCGACCATCAAGTTACCACTGTGAACAGAAAAGCAATGGAGATAATACGAGCCAACATGGGTCAGTGGGTGAGTTGCTTATCGCACAGTACGAGACTATGAGGCTCGTACCCTTTCTTGCGCTGGTGCTGGAGCAGTTGCTGCTTCTTCTCCGAGTAGCGCGTGCTCAATTGCTTTAGCTCTTCTTCGATTTTGCCCACAGACTAAACGGAACAAGTCATAGAAGCACAAAGAAAATGAACTCTTCGTAAACACATAACGAAATATAGAGAAAGAACAGCGAATACAGGAACGCACCGCCTGGATAATGCTGACGATTTCTGGCAATGGACGACGGTGCGGATGCTTGGCTTCATCCCACGAAAAGAAGTTGAGGTACCGGTCCACCGGAACTGCAATGTGCACGCATTTTTGAAATCGATGGCGTACTTAGTACGCATGTTGGCATCGTCAGCTAGATTTGCACTATCATAGCTCACCTCCGTCGACAGTGAGCGCCTGGTCCCCCTTGTTGAGATCGTGGAACTGTCGCTCAATCTTTCGCACCGCGCTTTCGATCGACATGTCCACGCGGTTGAGGTCGTCGCTCAAAGCCTACACAAATATACACAATAGCACGTCCATTCTTATATCGATACACACTCTTCTCTTTGTATCAGCGCAAAGTTAAGCAGATAGACGCACGTACCATGAGCGAATCGAGCGTGCCGACCAGCAGGTCCGACGGAAGCTCCACGCGGAAGCATTCTGTACATGCGCATATGATTCACACCGCAGTCATTAGCATAGAGCTCTTGATGCATACACAGAAGACGTGCTGAGTCATATAAGAGGAAGACTGGGGCTCCTCGCAATTGGTTTCTTGAACGCACCTGCGTAGTCGTGACGCGTCGACGCGGTCTCCGCCTTGAGTTCCAGGAACGTGGTCTCCGAGGAGCGCGTGCCCTCGTTTGGGACACTCACCAGCCACACACTCATGCTACCTGTTCACACCGATAGGGGTAAAACGGGCAGGCAGGTACAGAGAGACGACGAGAGATCGAGGGCTCTCTCAATTTGCTTCTTGTTGCTTCGCTTTAGCTCTTCGTTGCAAAGAACGAAAAGATCGACTTCACCATGCTCAGCCGCTTACCTTGGTAGACACAACAATTTGGGAAGTGTGATACAGTACTGTATCAAAAAGACCCAAAATCCAGAATGTTTAACCCATATTGCATTGTGGGCTGTGGGTAGAACGGGTTTTTTGGGTGCTTGAAAGATGTCGCTTTTTGCCACAAGCTTGCCCAAACAGCGAAAATGAGCTCCAAGGACAAGGCGAGGCGTGGTATGTGCGCATGCGCTCTGCGCGGCAGTGCCAGTGCATCTCCTTCTCTCTTTCTTCGTGCATTACTGACACCTTCTAGGGGGAACGGACGTGCACGCGCAACGCCGAAACTCTCCCGTGTGTGGTGCTGGATAATGTGCAGGCGCGTCGTCATCGTCACGCACTCAGTCGCAGTCGCGCGGGCGGTCGCCATCCAGATCTTCAGCGTACGATGCCGTTCTGAAGCATATTTCAATCCAGTTCAATGTACTCGCGTACTGAATTCAGTGCATATGTGCAATGGCGATGTTAACAGGCGCAAGCATGAGCGCTCTCGCTCGCCCAGATGCGTGAGGGAATCGTCTAGATCGCCCCGCCGAAGCGGCGACCGGAAGGGAGAAAAGCACCATCGCCGAAGCAAGAGCCGCAGCAAAAGCAGAGACAAGCGGCGCAAGAGGCACTCTGTGTCTGTGTCCTCGTCATCATCTTCTGGTTCTGAGAGCGACTCGAGTGACGAGAGCGAGAGCTCCGATGACGACCGCAAGAGGTCCAGCAAGCGCTCTTCGTCTTCCAAGAAGCACGCCAAGAAGCCCAAGAAGTCCAGCGACAGCAAAAAGAAGAAGAAGAAGACAAAGGATTCGCACAAGAAGAAGACAAAGAAGAGCAAGAGCAAGAACAAGCGTCACGACTCGGACTCGGACTCGGATTCTGACTCAGACACCGTGCGCAGTGCGATCTCGGGTAAGAAGATCAAGCGCAAGCTCAGCCGCACAGCTACCGACCTGCAGCACCAGAAGAACCGTCAGCAGCTCCTCCAGTTTTACAATGGCATGTATGACTAGAGAGAGAGAGAGAGAGAGATCGTCAACATTAGCCAGAGGCTTCTTGTATTACGAACACGCACGGAAGAAGAGGTAAAACTACAAAAAACTAGTGAGCAAAGTTGACATGTATGCGTATCTACAAAACTTCTTGTGTGAGGCTGGGCGGCTATATGATTGTTCATTTAGCCCAGGTACGCGTCGAGTCCAAAGGTGAGCACCTTGTCCTGAATATCCTTGCGATCGATCGGGCACGTGGTGACGCGCAGAGCGCAGTCGCTACAGAGAACCTGGTGACGGCACGGGAGCAGCACAACCGAGGCCGGCTGGTTAAAGCAGACCACGCAGAGCGCGTTCTCGTGCTTGCGCGCAATCTCCTCTTTGTATTTGCTTCGGATCGCAGCGCGCGCCCTGTCCATTCCCTTGCTGAGCGAGATGTCGAGCTTCTCGAGATCCTCGATACTTTGATCCGCGAAAGCAGCTGGTGCTCCTCCAGTCAGTAGCTCATTCGTGCGCTTGAGCTCCTCATTTCGTTTGCGTAGCTCTTCGATCTCGGCCTTCAGCTGCTCCTGGATTTCCGAGTTGAGTTTCTCGCGGCCCTTTGCGAGCACCAGTCCGCTCTCGAGACGGCGCAGCTTGAAGAGATCCCGCTGGTGGCGATAGTCGCTGCTTTCGAGAAGCGCCTCGGCATTCATGAGCTTGAGTTGCGCGCGCTCATGCTCCTGGGATTTGACTTTCAGCTGGTTCGTGGCGTTCATGCTTCGCTCCAGAGCACTTTGCACGCGGGTTGAGCGATCGTCAAATGCTGACAATGGCTCTGTGGTGCCAGCAGCGTCGCAATCCAAGTCTGCTTGCGTGCCTTGGTCTTGGGCGAAGACAATCAGTGGTGTGAAGATTGGCGGCTCCATGGCGCCATTCTCAAGCGCTGAGCGCCTCGAAGGCATCTCTGCACGAAGACGCGCCGGGAAGCTTCGCACACGGGGCTCTCCACAGAACGCCAACTTGACGTTGCGTTTGCGTGAAATGGCTGCTTCGTTATGGTGGTGCACTTCGACGCATCGACCGCGCGCTTGAGTCGGTCGGCAGCTGCGGTGCGCTGGAGAGAGCAACGAGAGCGAGAACGCCTTCCGTTCTGCTACTTGCTGCTTGTCGCTCTCAGCGAATACTGGCAGTTTGTCTTGGAGGAGCGTCGAGATGTCGATATCATCGAGTGAGATGTTGTCGTCGCCATTGTCGTTGTCTTCATTTGAAGGTGGCGTCGCACGAGCTTTCGGTTCTGGTTCAGGTTCAGGCTGACATTCCGCTTCAACGTGACCTGAAGCAACAATGGCGAAGTCTTCGTCGTCATTCACGAGGCACCAGTCTTCTTCCATGGTTGCTAGCTGGTTAATTGGGCGGAGAACGGCGGAGAAGAGGTGGAGGTGGTCGCTTGAGCTGATGCAAGGCAAACTGGAGAATGAACTCCAGAACTCCATTGTCGGGACTCGCTCGTTTGCATCTCGGAAGAGAGGCGATCACCTCATTGCTTCACGTGTTTGCGCACCTAATTTCGCATTTCTCTCTCTCTTTCGCACAGTGGATCCATCCCATCAACTCCCATCTGGCACAATGGTAGATCCGCATCTTTTATTTTTCGATACATTTCCACTGAGACCCGTTGTCTCCATATGCTGCTGATGGCAGATGGCACGGAAAAGAAGTCAAGACACATGGCGAACGGCGTCACATGGTGATTCGCAAAAGTGGACGTATCGCGTGTGCACGCATACTCACACAGTTGAAGTGAAGCGCCAAAGGTACCAACACGTTTAACTCAACTCGAAGGTGCAAGTGTAAGAAGTGTCGATGGACTTGGTTTTACCCATTATCCATTAAAAAGTACAATTTTCATTCCAAAAGAATTCTTAGTGTAAAGAAAGTAAATCTGAGCCCCCAAAACAAACCCTCAGACTCAGGCTAATGGAACGCGATGGAGCGCTCGTGGTCGTGCACGGCCTCGATGACCATGCGGTTGAAGTCCGCTGGGTTGTCCATGAATACCTGATGGCCCGCAAGCGGCACGAGCCGGAACGCCGCGTAATGACTCTTCTCGAGGCTGCGCACCACGGCCTCGCCGTACTCCGAGTTCATCCAGTCCGAGCCACCGCCGTACATGATGGTGAGTGGCACTTTGATGACTGCAGGCGCGAGCAGCTGCTCGAGCGGCCGTCTCCGCGCGCTCGCCCCCGGAAAGCCCAGGTCAGTGTAGAATGCCATCTCGCCAGACTTCTTCAACGCCCAGTTGTGGTAACAGTACTGCGTGACGTGGCTGAAGTCCATGTCCCCCGAGCGGATGATGTTGGACTCTGGCGTCCACGCGATGCGCCGGCGCATGCCCCACTGCACGAACTTCAGTCCAAACGGTCCGGCGAAGCGGATGAAGCTCTACGTAATTGAAAGGCGATCGAATAGTCAGACATCATGCTGTCGGCGTGATATATTGCCATGCTGAACGAGGAGCTCAAGTCTCTTACCATTGGTGTGATGGAGTACCTCACTCCGAACCGGAGGATCCAGTGGAGGTCTTCGTCTGGAATACTGCGCGGATTGACCCCCGCGGGCGACACAAGGATCAGGTGCTCGATGTGGTGCGAGTACTTGTCAGAGTAGTATGTCGAGTACATCGCCTACACAAAAATTCCAATGGTAGTGTATGTTAGGACAGCGAGCCAAAGATGGCGGATACTCGTGTACCACAAGATACCAGGGGACAACGTACCCCCATGGAGTGAGCACACAGAATGAAGCGATCCAGCTGCCCATACAAAGTATTTCAAACGCAAGTCAGTAAACGACACAGCAGTTTGGGCTTTGACACAAAACTGTACCTGGATTTCTTTCCGCCATTCTTCGAGCGACTCGACGAAGAACTCGTCGATTTCATGATCCTGCAACGGTAGACGAACACATCGTACAGTTAGTGTTCCTCAGCCATCTGATGTGAATTGACAAAGCAACAGTTCGCACATTCTTGGGCTCGAAAGACGGACGCACAGATCGGCCTATTCCTCTCCATTCGACAGCGTACTGCAGATGAGCAAGGTAGTGACATCCAATTTGTTAATACACGATTTCCAAAGTGTTGAAGGATGTTCGGTTAACGTACCACATTGAAGAACTTCGCCAGCGCTTGGAGGTTCTACACGATTTCGATGGCAGAAGAGAGACACGTATCAGATTACGATAGCTTATACAAAGCCGCAATCAGGACATCAAACGTACCGCAGCCCAAAATGCGTTTCCAGCCATGTATCCGTGCACGAGCACAATGTCACGTGGCGGCAGGCGCGTGTTGTCGCCACAGTACGGCACATGCACCGTTCCAAGTCCAGCCACTTTCTGCATCTTGAACTCCGTCATCACGTACTTGTGGTAGATCTTCTCTTCAATTTCCTCGAGTACTTCGCCATCGGCAGGCAACCACAGGTTCAGGTTGCAGATGAGCATCCAGCCAGGAAAGACGCAGCATACCACCGTCAGCGCATCAACGAGGCTTTTCTTCCTTCCGCTCTCGAGGTCGAGTAGGCTCACGCGCGTGATGCTATACGCCACGAGCGCGACCCAAATACCGAGCAGCGCCCACTTGCTCTTCGGTACAAAGAGACTCAGCACCGCAGCAGCAGCGAGCACCAGCGGCCAGTCCAGCAGGCTCACCGGGATGCCTGGAATGCTCAGGTACAGCGCGAATGCCACTGCGATGGTGAGCGCCGCGACGGCTTTACCGGAGAGTGTGAACACGCGGCCGAGCAGCCACCAGAGGCAGATGAAGAGCAGGAAGAACGGCAGCAACAGCAACAGCACTATACGCGAGGAGGTGCTCTGGAACGGCGGCCCTGGCGGCTTGGGCTGCTTCGCGTTGTCCGTGGAGTTTCGCATCGTCCTCAGCCACTGCACGAAGGTCGCTAAAGTGTAATGAGCTCCTCGTTCATTTGGAATTCCCAACCAGACTGGTCTCAGAATATTGGGGATCAACACTCTGCAGGTCGCGTAAGCAGAACCTGCATTCCGCAATGCTATAAATAGTGCTATCAAAAATGTCTTATCAATTGTATGTGTCATTAAGCGCTGCGTCACTCCAGTGAGGGGACGTAATCGGCTGGTGGGAACTGTTTATAAAAAAGACAGTGATCACTCAATTGACTCTCACAACGCTGCGTTAGCACAAATGCTGCGATAGTATACAAAGCTTCCTATCAAACCCCACTCTTTGTGATCTGTCAAATCACAGAGCTGAAGTTGTCAGTTTCACAAAGCTCAACAATTCTGTGAACAGCCGTTCTGCTGTGACCTGTGAGAAGTACGCCAAACAATTGGAGCCATTTGTTTGCACAACAGTTCTTCGAAGGGTAATTTATTAAAGGGGTAATAAAAAATATGCCCCTCTTTCATCCGTAAATAAAAATTCTGACCCTCAAAATAATACGACGTAAAATACTGCATCTAGCCGTAAGTTACATTTTGAATGAGAATTTTATCCAACAGGGAAAGTTTTCAACATGTTGGAGTGAGAATTTTTAACATTGTCTGAGCGATTGAAAACTTGTTCAAAAGCAGTAGAATGATCTCATTTGAAGTCTTTGAATAGCATTTAAGGAGAAGGTTACGAATGAGAATTTTCTACAAGAACGTCGAGAAAATGGCACAAGGAGAATATGAGCAAATGCAAACACAAAGCGTTAAAGATCATGATCAAAGCTACGATCTACTTTCACTGTAGACATTCTGATGTAAGGTTTAGTTTGAACAAGATGCGTGCATTGATCATTTCCAAATTCGACCTGAGGCGAACAAATTCAAAGAAAACGCCATTGTTAATCGTGAAGCCGACATGGACGAGTGCATGCGCAAAGAAACCCACGAACTGGAAGCGTATCGCGACTCTGATGATGGCGGCGAATCAAATGTAAGTGACAAATCCGAAGAAGACCCAGTCGATATCGCCGTCCTCAAGCGTGCCTATGTGAGCAAGGAGGATATCGTCGAAGCTGTAAACAGATATCATGCCCAGGTCGTACGCCCGTTCAAAGTAGTTAAGAGTGATAAACGCCGATACAAGGTCGTTTGCCTAGTCGGCAGATGCACCTTCCTTGCACAGTTCGCGTTCACTTCGTCATTTGATCACCCGCCGAACCTGTCGCCTCACTCGTTTGGCCCTGAATTTTTGGCTCAAGCAGTAAAGCGACTCAGCACTGCGAAGTATCTGGTGAAAAACACAGAGTCGCGTGAGTATTTTCTGCAGATCGAGCAAAGACATATTTCGCCCATTATGATTCAGCGAAAAGCTCAGAAACTCGGTCTCCCTGCTTCGTATATAAACTGCGTGAATGCGTTCAAGCAGCTTATGCGAGAATTCTACGGAGATGATCGTTCCCAGCACCTCTGCTTACCTTCGTACATCGCAGTGCTGAGCGGTCGTGGACACCAGACTTGTTGTGGCGTCGTTGGTGGAACTTTCGTGCGCTTGGCAGTCGTGTATCGAGAGGACATTCAAGCATTTTCCCAGTATACGGAACAAGGTCTCAGCATCGATGGAACGTTCCTGAAGACGGTGATCGGTGGCGCGCTGCTCATCGCTTGCTTTCAAAATGGCAGCTTACAGCTTCAAATTGTGGGAATCGCGGTCGTCTCCTGCGAGAACCAAGACAACTGGGACTTTTTTTGCGCTTTCGGATGACAGACCTCGACGCGCATCCCCGTTTTCTGATTTCGGATAGTGACAACGGACTAATTCCCGTTGCGCTCGACACAATCAAGATTCACTTCTTCTGCTTTCGACATCTAATAGAGAGTTTCAATCGGCAGTTCAAATCGAAACCTTTCAAAAACGCCGCATGGGCACTAGCATTGGCCGTGAATGAAGGCGCGTTTGCAAAGAAGGCCAACATACTGAAGCGCATGAACCCAGAAGCAGAAAGGTGGCTGATAGACGTGAGAAACGACAAGTGGTCACTATGCTACAGTCCATGTCCTCGATTCGGCACGCTGACCTCAAACAATGTCGAGTCTGTGAACGGCGCGCTGAAGAAAATCTGAAAGCTTCCCATTTTCGACTGTCTCATGGCTATCGAGCGCTATATTGGGAGTAAGTGAGTCTTGAACAGCGCAAACTCGCTGAAGTGGGAAATACTGACTCATCGCGCTACCTCGCGAATGGGAAATTGTAATGGGCCCTCAATGGCCATAACATGGAGGCAGATGTGTGTGGTCCACATCTCCTCACAGTGCACCATGGGTGACTATTACCGGTCGGATACTGGTATTACCGCCGATACCCA
>JALBYZ010000081.1:0-66695 GCA_038050575.1 Globisporangium mamillatum
GCTTATAAAAAATGACCTCCAGGCGTGGACTCTTGGCGATAGAGTGCTGTGTGAGAAAACTCATTCAGTACTACTTCGCCCATCGAAAATTTGGAGCACCGATCATCCTCGAGAACCTGTGATGTATCATCCATTGGACATGATGATTCGTGGCAACAGCGCCACGACCTAGCCGAAAATGTTTCTTGCGTTGGGACAACGTTGGAACCACTTTGCGCATTCAAGACCGCTGCTTCGAGTCCGCCCAGCAGCGGGGAGAGGAGATGGTGTCAGTTTCGATCAGACTTCTAGACTGAGACATACATGTATTTTACGATTTCAAAATGTTCGTGAAGAAGAATCGCGTTCGACAGGACAGCGCACCTCGAGCGATAGGGACTGGATCCACACTATCTATTGCTAAACTCATACAGCCCCTTACTGTATACAAGGGAGGATGACGCCAGCATGTCTCGAGAAAGTCACCTACGCTTTCAATTTACAATCGGGGTCACTTTTCATTCTTGGGAGCAACGATTGCTTGTTGCTGCTGAAAAATCGGAATGAGGACTTACGTGAAGAATTATTCCTTGACATACATTCTTTTAATGATGGACCACTATTCATCTAGCTAAAAGCGGCTCTTTCCCTTCCAATTCCCAAATCTCATACAAACATCAAGACAAAAGGGAAAAGCAGTCTTAAAACCCTTGCAACAAAGACCAAAGTGCTCAGAGCAACTCAGCCCAAATACACCCAAACGCACCCAGCCCAAACTCAACCCAGACCCCAAACACACAGACAGCACTTGCCAATTCTCATTTGAGAGAGAAAAGAGAAAGTGATCCCCTACCTGCAATTGAGCGGTGTCAGCAAGCACCCACATGGCGGTACCTCCGCCTCTCACGTCCGCTGTCGTCGTCTGCAGAGCGCGCGCGTGCGTCGAGGGCGTGACGCACGTCGCGCAGCGCATCAGCGCCTTTCTCGACCACAGCCGTGACTCATTCAAATGGACGCTTGTGCGTGCGAGCAAGCACAACTTTCTCTACCTGATGAAGCGCCTCGCAACCTTCCACGCGAATGAAAAGCCGGACCCGCACTACCAGGCGCTGATATTCGCTCAGGCGCTCGTGCATGTGGTCTCGCACGGCAACATGGCGGCGATCCAGTGGTTGTGCGGAGAGTACGCTCCAGAGACACCGTGTTTTGTGCATCGAGGGATGGAAGAAGCTGCTCGCAAAGGAGATTTGCATATTCTCAAGTGGTTTGCTGCCAACTGCAGTGAGGTGATCTACAAGTCGAGACTACTGCTCTGGAGCTCTCGCTTCATGGACATTGCTGCGGAAAACGGTCATTTGCGTGTGCTGCAGTGGCTCGACGCCCATCCAGAGAACCGCGGCTGCTCGATCGCTGCGATGGAAAGTGCCGCTCGCAATGGTCACTTGGAGGTCGTCCAGTGGCTGCAGCGGCACTACTTCCACGACAAACCACCAAGCTCAGTAGCGATGGCAGCAGCGGTGGGAAACGGTCACCTGGATGTTGTCCGCTTTCTCTATGAGCACAAGTACACGATTCGCTCGCCGTCTGAGGGAATGGACTATGCTGCGAGCATGAACCGGCTGGACGTTCTCCAATGGCTCCATAATCAGAAAGGGTTTCCCTGTACAACGCAAGCCATGGACGCCGCGGCAGCGAACGGCCACTTGCGAATCGTCCAGTGGCTTCATGAAAATCGAGACGAAGGGTGCTCATCGAACGCCATGGATCTCGCTGCGTCAGATGGACACCTAGAGCTCGTGAAATGGTTGCATGCGAATCGCACAGAAGGATGCACTCAGAGCGCGATGAATAACGCAGCAGGCAACGGATTCTTATGTGTCGTCCAGTGGCTCCATGAGAACCGCAATGAGGGGTGTACCTCTCGCGCGATGAACATCGCAGCGAGTAACGGGCACTTTGAGGTCGTCAAGTGGCTTCACGCACATCGTAGTGAAGGGTGTACATCGAGAGCGATGAACGGAGCAGCAGCAGGTGGTCACCTAGAGATCGTCCAGTGGCTCCATGCAAGTCGCGCTGAGGGCTGTACGCCTTTCGCGATGGATGGCGCAGCCGAGTACGGTCACCTGGACGTCGTCGAGTGGCTGCATGTGCATCGAAGCGAAGGCTGCACGACTGCAGCGATGAATTTGGCTGCGTCGCGGGGCCATCTCGATGTGATTCAGTGGCTGCACAAGAATCGGTCCGAGGGGTGTACCTCGAAAGCGATGGATCTAGCCGCCGAGCTTGGTCACCTCCACGTCGTGCAATGGCTGCATGTAAATCGACGCGAGGGCTGCACTGTGTACGCGATGGACAGCGCCAGCTCGCTGGAGATACTGCAGTGGCTGCATGAGAACCGCAGCGAAGGATGTACGACCAAGGCGATGAACAACGCCGTGTTCGATGGAGACTTTGATCGACTCTTGTTCGTGCACAATAATCGAATGGAAGGCTGCACAGCCCACATCACGCACTTTGTCGCGCGTCAAGAGCACTTGGAGATCTTCCTGTGGCTGAAAGAGCACTACAGAGAACACCTCGACCTGAACGTGATTCGCATCCAGTACTACCAGTCGCGGTACTACCTGACGCACTACTGCATCGACTGATCGATTGATGCATTGATATGAAGAGCAGGAATGCGAACCAGATCCTGAAAGCATACCTTGCATCGGTGGATTTGCTTCGGATCGCGATCGCCATGTACGTCGCCACCACGGATTTGAAGAAGTCGGTCGTCGGATTGCTGAGCGCGTACTGGACCGCGTTCAAGTCTCGGATACCGCGGATGTAAACGTGGAGTTTCACCGCGTCGTAGAAGAAAATGCCCGTTACGACGTGCAGAAGCGCCACGTACATTCACGTGAGAGCGCTCGACTGAGGTGGAGGCGGTGACACCTCATTTATGGCAGAGCTGTATTGAAGCAAGTCATTGAATGGCGCGACTCGGGGTGATGCTATGGTGAGGCTTGAAATAGAGAAGAGCTACTTGTCGTGGGCTAATCTTGAGTTCAGGAGTGAGCAATTTCGCTGTGCATGTTTGTCAGACGCCGCCTCGTTTAACTAACGACAGTCCGTCAATTCATCGAAGCCATTTTCTTCCTACTTTAACATGCATACACACCAAGTTTCTACCACCCAACCATTCTTCATCTCCAGGACTTCCAGCCAATTGAATGCACCCTTCATACCTCATACTGATTTACAACCCCAGTTTCTTGAGCAGGATCCGCAGGTCGTCGCGCTCGTAGAACCGCCAGTGGATGTCGTAGATGTCGAGGTTGTCCCGGTAGTGCTCCGACAGCCAGAGCCAAAGCTCGACGTGGTCGCCAAAGTTGCGGATCGATCGCGAGACCTTGGGTGAGCAACCCTCGCGCGTGTGCTTGTGCAAGTAGAGCACTGTGTCAAAGTCCCCCGTCAGGACCGCATTGTCCATCGCGGCGGTTGTGCACCCCTCGGTGCGGTTCTCATCCAGCCACTGCACGATCTCGCAGGACCCGGCTTCGTCCATGGCGTCAGGGGACGACCCTTCGGTGCGGTTCTCGTGAAGCCATTTTAGCACATGCAGGTGATTGCCTCGCGCGGCGTTGACCATCGCGTCTTCGCTGAACACGTCAAAGTGATTCTCGTGCAGCCACTTGATCACGTCCAGGTGGCCGCCCTGGGCCGCCAGGTCACCGACGTCCATGGATTTCGCGAGGCGCAGCCAGAACGGAGTCGCCAGGCTCGAGAACTCGGTGCGGTGCTCGTACAACCACTTGACGATCGCCAAGTGGCCATTCGCGATCGCGCCGCTCATCGCCTTCTCCGTGCAGCCTTCGTCGCGATTCGCAAAGAGCCACTGCACAATCTCGAGGTGTCCGCCCGCTGCTGCGTTGTCGACGGCAGCTTTCGAGCAGCCCTCGCTCCGATTCACATGCAGCCACTGCACGATGTTGAGGTGACCGGCCTTCGCGGCATTGTCCATTGCATGGAAAGAGCAGCCTTCTGACCGGTTCGCGTGGAGCCACTGGACCACATGCAGGTGGCCGTGCAGCGCCGCATCGTCCATCGCGCGAGATCTACACCCTTCTGAGCGGTTCTCGTGCAGCCACTGGACGATGTCGAGGTCGCCGTCGACCGCCGCCGATTCCATTGCGTGCACCGTGCAGCCAGTGACTGCGGTCTCATGCAACCACTGAACGACCGCGAGGTTCCCGCTGCGCGCCGCATCGTCGATGCCGTTGTCGCCTCCGATGTGGCGCGTGTCGTAGCCGTTCTCAAAGAGGAACTTCGCGATCTCGAGGTGGCCACCCTGGATCGCACTGCGAAGCGCTGAGATGGACTGCTGGCCCTTGTGGTGCAGCCACTTGACGACCTCAAAGTGGCCGTTGAACGCCGCCGCGCTCATCGTGTTCACCGTGCAGCCGCCGCTGTCCGGAAGCGCGTCGAGCCACTGGAGCATATCCAGATGTCCGTTCTGAGCCGCCAGGTCGGCGCATTTCGAGTCCGCTTGGTCCACGAACCGCGGGTTCCACAGGATGTTCTCGTGGTTGGCCGCGAGCCACTGCGCGATCTCCAATCGCCCGAGCTCGACCGCTTTCTCGAGCGCGAGCGACGCGAACCCCCACGGACAGTACTCCGAGCAGAGCCACTGTACTAGTGGCAGGTTGTCGTTCACCACAGCGCCAATGAGTGCTCTTCTGAAGAGGAACGCCTTGTAGTGGCGGTCGACGCTGTACTTGTCGCCATGCTGCTGTTGGCGTGCGACGACACGCTGTGCAAGCCGCAGAGAGCCCAGTTCACAGGCGCGCGGCACGGACCAGCGCTCCGGATAAGAGTAGTCTAGGAACGCGCTGATGCTCGCGACGACGTGCGGCAGCGCCTCCACATCGCGCTCACAGCAGACTGCGACTGCGGATGTGAGCAGCGGCAGTGTGACGGCGCTGGTGGCTCCGTTCAGCGACGTCGCCATGGCTCTTTCTGAGTTTGCGAATGAATGTGTTGGAGCTTGTCGTGGATAGCTGACACCAGCGAATTCTAAGAGGTAAGTACGCACCTCACATGCGCACTTTATAGAGTAGAGTATGTCGTCCCTTATTTCCAATAGGATGAGCTATGCGAACTTAGTGGGTGTATCCATCTCCATCAGGGATCTTGAATGAACAAACTGAAAGTGTTTATGTCTGCGCCAGGGGGTACGCGATGAGAGCCCGGAGTTGTACGTCTTGTCTCGTAGTCCAGGGCAACATCTTTGTAGCCTTGCAGTCTGAGCGGCTGTGAAGCAAAGTTGAAAATACAAGAATGGATGGCTGGATCAAGTGGTTTCCGAATGGGCTCGCTCCAACACGAGAAGACCAGATCACTCCGCCACCAGGTACGCCACCGCCTCCAACTACCCCGAGCGGTCCTGTTGTATATTTCTCCAACCGCTTCTTCTCATTCATGCCAGCTATCGTCGTGTGCCGTCATTGACTGAACTCTAGAGGCAAGCGCGCCTTGCGATCGCACTGATCAGTACGTTCTTGAGCAGCTCGCAATACAGGACCTGTCGATTAGGTACTTCCACATGCTTCAATTCAACGCGAGCAATCGAATCTGCCCACATCGTCCAAAACAACCTCACCTCTTCATGATCCAACGACGCACCTCGCAGAGCGACGCAAATCGGGAAATCATCGCAACCACCGAGTCCATTGAACTGCGAGCTGAGTGGCGCACTTGAGGCCTGAAATCGCGTGGCTGTTGAGTCATAATCGTGCTCAAAAACACCAGTTTGCTTGACAGAGACAGTGGCACTACGTGCAAACCCTCGCCTTGAAAGCCGTCTTCCAAGCGCTGTGCCGCCGCACGTTTCACTTTAATGCGAGAGCTGCAGCTGCTGTATCTCTTCGTTAACTCGAGAACCTCCAGCGTCTTGTTCACCTGGAGTGCATTGTAGCGAGCGTCCAGTGCTTCTACAGGATTACGGACTTCAAGTCGAGCAGCTCGCAGTTCACGCGATGGAGGGGACTCGCTCCGTATCCGCTAGAATCTCTGCGACCACCGGTAAGAAGAAGTCGCCGCTGATGTTCGTGCTGGTGAGGTTCGTGCTGGTGAGGTTCCGAGTTATCAGCCGATTCCCGAAGTTTCCGTGGACTAACCTCAGAATCGTGTCAACACCTCCTTTCTTCTGTGGTCAGGCAGGTGGTCAAATCCAGACTCTCCAGGTGCGGGCAATGGCGTACAATCACGCAAAGACCGGGCGAAAAGATACCGGGCACCCCTGAATAACGCCTCTCTGAGTCAGGATCACGAAGCTTGATCGCTCTCAAATGCTCCCTAACATTTTCAAAGCACGCATGGTACCCGTCATCCCTCGTGCTATCCTTACCATAGTCAAGCGCAAGGTCGTACAGCACGCGCTTCGCAGTGTCGAGGCTTGTATCCATTTCTAGCATCGTCACGTGCGTCCACTAGATCCACCCAAAGCCGAACTCAGGGTACGTCACGCAGACCTAGTCACGCTGTTCGCACAAAATGTACAGTTGCTTCACTTCGGACATTCGGACAGTACCACCATCAGCTTGAAAGTGGTGCTAGCACGCGGATATATCGCCGAGCCTTGTTCGGCAACACAGTGATGCAAAGCCCTCTCTTTTGCTTCAGATCTATTGACACCATCACTCGAGGTCCTTACCGTGCCACGGCAAACTAACTCTATTGGATTGCGTAGAGTATTCTTCTTGAAAGCCTTGACGCTCGAATAGCGTAAGCGTCACCTCCCCAAGTTGGTCCTGCGAAGTTTGAACGCGTCGCCAGGGAATAATTTGGATCAGCGGCAGAACAGCGAAAACGCGAGCCACCGCCAGCACTAGTCTAGATCCTCAAAGGCTTCATGAGCCAAGGCAAGGGTATTCGCGAACGACACCTCACGCGCAGACCAAACACACCATATCGAAGAGCAAAAAGAAAATACATCTTTCGGTCCGAGTTTGTTGCTCGCGAATGACACTCGCTGCATCGACTCGTTCGTCGAGTTGGACCCTGCCTCGAATGCCGCGGCAACTAAAGCTTGCACCTTGGTCGCATCTACCTCTGTTTTCAAGTCAGAAAACTTGAACACGAATTCTTGCAGCCGATACACGTACTTCGTCTGGACGAGCTCAGTCAGAACAATCAGTAACACCGGGCCTTGATACTTCAGCCTCTCCAACGTGAGCGGATCGATCAAGAGCATGCGCTTCGGATCCGTGGTAACCGGTCGGAGCAACGCCCAGCTGTCTGAAGCCATTCGCGTTCCGTGTACAACATTGTTAACGGCAGAATCAACAGGCGTCCGCCCGAGTTTATCCTCGTCCCCATTAAGAGAAATACAGGTACGTTCAAGCTTTGTACGAAAGCCCTCTCTTCAGCCTTGAAGTCCAACTCGTTTGCGAGTTGGGTGCACTGTCCATGCTCCAGCAGGACCAGACCCAACGGATAGAGCAAACACTCGTGGTCGTCCATCACTCATGTTCGAATGGCGACCATCACTCGGTGAATCCACTTTGGGTGGTGAACCCAGTTCACCAACAAACACGAGCGACTCACGAGATTGCCCAGTGATTCTTTTGATGTAGAGATAGACTGTGACAGGAGGCATTTGTGATCCGCAGGACGTCCACACGTCCACGAGCGTTGCGTCTTCCAAGCACCGCTCAAGCACACAGGCAGCTCCTGTGAAGGTTAAACCCGCTTTCGGTGGGACCCACACTTTGACAGTTTGAAGATTATTTTCTGAAGGATGTCTCAAGAGGCCGGTGTACTTCTGATGGATACTGTAGATGCTATTTGCTCTCATCGACCAACGGTGCTTTAATATCGCTTCTGGTACAGTAGATCAATTGTGGACTGCAACTTTGCGATCTGCAGCCATCTATTTGCCGGCAGGGGGCCATGGCTGCCGATATTCTAATCGCTCAAGCACCTCAGAGACTTGAATCTCGCTGACGTGCTTCATGTTTCTCATTACTCGTGGTTGGTTTGCGCTGCTCAGTGCACTATAATGTGTTACTACTCTGTTTTGACGATGAACTGTGGTCTCCGTTCCAAAAAACCTGCTCATTAGCATTCAAGTTTTGCTCTCAGATCTCTCCTGCAAGAAAGGTTGGCAAAGCTTGAGTGCGTTGTAACGTGTACCGCGCGACGCTGGAGTCGTAAGGTCGGAAAGAAAACCCACTCATTCCATTTGGATCAGGATCATCTGTGGGATCATCGCCACCTGCATTCTCGCGTGGGGCTTTGCTGAATCAAGCAAGGCGCGGCTTCATGAGCAGGAGCGCGGACGCCAACATCGAGGAGTTCGCAATCATGAGTAACTGTCAGCAACACCAGTGACACCACCAACAGCGCTCGCTCTGCTGATGAACGCACACATCCATCCAACCATGCGATCTGATACATGTAGATCGCGCATTCAACGAAACTATAGCCTATGCGACGCGCCATGAACTTGTTGTCACGATGAAGCCGATCAAACATGAGATCTTGCACGCCTTTGACTCTGTACCTTGGTATTAGGATCTCTCTCGCACAAGCGAACGCAAAGCACAAAGAGAAGAAGAAAAGAAGCTTCGAAAAGCGCAAGGAAAGCTTGGAAAAGCGCCACCAGCGACGGGGCAAACTCTTGCATTACTCACTGCCATTGTCCTCGCTGCAATCATCGGAAGTGGACCGCTCACTGTGATTGACTGATTGATCCACTGCGACACTCGACGCAAGGAACAGTTCGATCGAAACCAGAAAAAAAAGAGAACAAGGATTCGTGTTGTGGCATTTGGATCCATTAATCTACTCTGAAGCGAAGCCTGGATCAAGGCGACGCAATCGATTTCTCTCTGACGGATTCGATCGCGCCGATGAGTGAGCAAGCTCCAAAAGGACTTTTGAAGTGTAGCCAGCTGCTGGGCTTTGGGTGGCTCAGGTTTGTTCTACCTTCACCGTTTCCGATCGACGCAACCCAGCCAGACAAGCCAGGTTTGGAGTGACAAGCTTTTGCGTGCAATGTGTGACCCTCGCCGCCTTCAGTCGAAAAAATCCAAAACTCAAAGCTTCAACTTGAAGAGCTCAAGTTTGGGAACTTGGGTCGATCTTCAAGGGAGAAGAGAGCCGACTTGTAAAAAGATGTGAGGACGAATCAGCTTCTCGCGCTTGATGAGTACACTCTTAGGAGAAAGCAAGACTGCAGCTTAATGGAAGGAAGGAAACGGGGTTACTAACTGTCGACCATTTTGCAGGTTTAGACTGGGAATTTGTATGAAAAACTCAGCAAGTTATGGGCAGGTGAATTTGAGCCCTTCCTGTTCAGGCTCTTGAAGTCCTTTTTGAAAGAGGCCTTAGATGGAAACAGTACTCGCCGCATACAAAGAGCAAGTCAGGTCGAAATGGAAACGTGGGGTGCTGCGGGAAAGATCACTTTCGATTGGGATCAACAGTCTCGTTTATGCACTCCAGGCGTCTGATTCTGTTCCATTTTATAATTCCATATAATGACCCTAATAACGGATAATATCAGACATGTGGAAGCAAGTACAGTAAATAGACAATAGCCGCTGGAAACTATTTGAAGCGTATACAAGAGTAATTAATTGGTTTGTAGCGCCCCACATCCACCAATCTGCTTCAGTTGCTGTGATCGAGTCGTCACCTTGTCAACTTGACAAGCCAAGTCCCCATCACTCGCCCATCAAATCCATAAGCATCCCACTCTGAGTTGCCCACGCGCGCGCTTCAATCGGCTGTCTTTTGCCCATTTTCGAAGCTTCGAATCGCCTGGGAAAAGTGCGACAGCTCCCTCGCTTCTCATTCGCAGCGGCTCGTCCCTTGTCACGCCGGAAGGCTAGGGAGGTACTGTGGATCTCTTCTAGGGAGGTGACCTCCGATCCCACCCAGTCTTTGTCGTTGGTCCCCATCAAAATGGAAGTGGCATTCCATCCAGTGATACAACTCTTTCGCTCTCGGAAAACCGTGGCACTGTCGTACTTAGCGATTGCAGCAGCGCAGTTTCAACGGAGAGTGCCCCAACGCTATGGCCGCAATCCTGCTGCGCGACCGTCAACAACCAGCCAATCAGCTAACTTACGAGAGACTGGACCAGCACGACACAATGCAACTCGTGAACCCTTTTTGCGTGCTGAGCAAGCCTGCTACGAAAACCTTGACTTCCAAACCGCACCGCACCGCCGGGCGCCTGCCCGCCCGCTCTCAGTCCAACCTCTCTCACTATCCAAGTTCCTCGCTCGCGCACAGTCCTCGGATCTCTAAACTACTTCACGTCCTACTATGGCCAAGTTCTTCTTCTACGCCGCCGCCGCGCTCTGCGCCGTGTTCGGCGCCGCTCAGGCGCAGACCACGACCCCGGCGCCGACCGCCGTGCGTCCAGCGTGCCAGTCGCTCAACTTCTCGAGTAAGGCCGCAGACATCAAGTCACTCAACGCCGTGATCGACCTCGCGATCACCTCGGGCCTGCTCGCGAAGAACCTGCCGGACCCGATCGTGGTGAACGAGACCAAGGTCTCGGTCGTCCCGTTCAAGGTGCTCAACCTCAACTTTGAACTCACGCCGACGATCAAGCAGCTCAAGCTGGGTGGCCTCGCGAACCTCGTGCCGCACCACCTGAACGTGTCGTCGCCCAACTCGGTGATCATCTCGGCGGACTTCAACGGCAGCGTGACCCTCCAGGCGACGTTCAGCATCTCGATCCAGCAGCTCGACCTCAAGTGGTACTCGATTTGCTGGACTGACGCGATCCACAAGCCGTTCACGTGCCCGCCAGCGGTGATCGATGTGACCGTGGACCTCGAGATGAACAAACCAGGCCTCGCGCTTGATGCGCAGCTCAACATGCTAGCGTGCGGCACCGGCGTGCCTAAGACGGTCTGCAAGGACGTGACGGTCAGCGACATCCTCATCGCGGCGCTGCAGAGCAAGTTCGAGCCGCTGCTCGCACGCCTGCTCAAGCGCTTCACGAGCGCCTCGGTGAACAGCCTCACGATCTACTGGGAGTCCATCTCGAAGCTCAACATCGACATCGCCAAGTCCGGCTCGCTCATCAACGCGATCCTGGACCAGCTCGTCAACTTCTCGGTCGACATCGTGAACAAGAAGGGCGACATCTACAACACGGTCATCGACGTCGTGCAGAAGCTCTTCACGTCGATCCTCAACAACCTCTTCGCCACGTCGCTCGCGCCGCAGTTCGGCAACACGTGCTACGACGCCTAAGCGTTTAAGTTGTAGGCCGGGTATTGGGTATTGTTTCTTGCATTGTCAGTCAAGTGATAAGTGAGTGAGTGCTTCATTTTTGATATGGGTTGTAACACTACGAATATGAAGCGAAAGCTGTACGGTTTTGATTGCGATTTGCTGGTGTGATGTTACCATCTTTGCCCGACGTCCAAAGAACTTTCAAGCTAGCAACGAGGTGGACGGCTCTTTTGCGTGAGAGAAGCTCCGCTGTGAAAACGTGCACGAGCTTTGCATGTAGCTACTTAAAATGTCAAAGACTATCGGGAGGAGGATCATTTGCAACATTCGAAACGCAGGTGCTCTGGAAACAGAAGAGCTCTACGCAGTGGATCGATTCCTCCATTTTAACCAAGCGAGGCAAAGCAGTTGAAGAGTATGTGAGAGAATTCGGTCAACCTGGATACCGTTCAGACTTCGTCTCAAGATGCTCGGCGACGAGTGATGGTCGATCCTTGCTTGACCTGAAGCCCGATCTCTGAGTGCGAACGACTCATGCTGGTGGAGCACGTTGCCATCTTGAGCCTCGCTTGAAACGTGGAGTACGTACACGTACTGAAGAGCGTCGCCTCCCCTCCAGCGAATGTACGTAGAGCGCACCCTCCTCCGCTAGATCCACTAGGCGACGAACCGCCACCTTCGCACGCACGCACCACCGAGATTGTTGCTGTTCACGCCGCGCATGAGATGTTTAGCTGCGTGGTGCCACCGCCGATTCGTCACCGCGAACAGTGTTCCGCTACACAGCAAGCAAGCAAGCAGGTGACTTTGGAAATCAAATGGTGCGGGCGGGGGGTAGGATGGCGTGCATGAGACCAGACACCGACCGCCATGCTCTGCATCATCATGAGAGGTGTTCATGATCACGGCTCGGAGCTACAGTATCGCAGCGTAGCAGCCAGCAGTCGCATTCCTGGGACTGATCCAGATCCATTCCAGCAGTTCGGCATTTCGATCGAAGCCTCCAGGAAGCACGCGCCGTTTCGAACGCTGATCAACAGCCACCGGCCCATGAGCTTCGAAGAGAGAGAGACATGAAAAAGATTTCTCCACAACCAAATTGGCCTGGTTCTGAACGAAATGATGCGGGGTGGAAGATGTGGGTTTGGTCCCCAAAAGCGATAAAGCGCTTTCGAATAGCAATTCTAAGCCAACAAGGTGCTTCTGAACTTTAGGGCAACCATTTGGTCATCTTTCCTATACGAAATGAATATCATGGCCATAGATAAATGTCTTGGGTGCACTATGTGGCCCGCCAGCTTTAGGTGCTCATGAAAGCCCTCACGAAAGTTCTTCCGGTTTATCTGATCGAGTTCTGTTGTTTGTATCCTACCAGCCTGCAGTGGCCTTTGCATCAACGTCCCCTATCACGAAACGCGCTGGTGCTCATAGACATCCCACCTTTTGGGCCTAGGGAGCCGAGGCTTTGCACGCATGTCAATCATTTCACTTTTTCAAGAGTTGTTTGATTTCGATAGGACCTTTTCGAAGGCTTGGCTTTGAAATTGAAGTGCGACATCCCTCTTTCAATCACTCGATCGATCTATCAATCACTCAGCCAGTCAATAGTACCCAGCGGAAGCTTGTCAACAGCCAACCAAGCGCGTAACGATCAGAGACGTCGGCGATTACGCGATTGGGGGGAGGTTCACATAGGAGATGCATTGACGCTGCATCCTTTGGCCCACTACTTTGTATGGAACCCTTCTATTGAAAGGCGATCACTTATCAGGAAGTCAGATTGTGCTGGTGACAGGACCAGGGAGGGGTCCCTCCTGTTCGTCCCCAGCACCGACAGCCGCGATCGGGTGCTCTCTCCAGCCTTCAGTCTCTCATTATCCAATCTCCTCGCTCGAGCTCAAGTGCCTCCCGCCAGTCAGCCGATAACAGCAACAGCAATGGCCAAGTTCTTCTTCTACGCTGCCACCGCGCTCTGTGCTCTCTTCGGCGCCTCGCAGGCCCAGAACGCCACCACCCCGGCGCCAACTGCCGCGCGTCCAGCGTGTGGCACAGTCAACTTCACGGCCAAGGCCACCGACTTCCGCTCGATCAACAACCTGATTAGCGTCGCGATCTCCTCCGGCATGCTCTCGATGATCCCGTCGGTGATCGAGGTGAACAATTCGGCAGTGTCTAAGATCCCGTTCAAGCTGCTCAACTTGGACTTCGACATCACGCCAACGATCAAGAACCTCCAGGTCGGCGGCGTGCAGACCATCATCCCAAAGTACGTCAACGCGACGTCGATCAACACGGCCGAGATCGCCGCGGACTTCAACGGCACCGTTTCCCTCAAGGCCACGTTCTCCGTCTCGATCCAGCAGCTCAACCTCAAGTGGTACTCGATCTGCTGGACCGACGCGATCCACACGCCGTTCACGTGCCCACCTGCGGTCTTCGACGTCGAGGTTGACCTTGCGATTGTGAAGCCAGGCGTCGTCGCCACGGGCCAGTTCGATCTCGCGGGCTGCGCCGTCGGCGTGCCACGCACGGTCTGCAAGGACATCACTGCCTCGGACATCACCATCGCGCTCATCCAGCAGGCCTTCGAGCCGCTGATCGCCCGCCTGCTCAAGCGCTTCAAGGCCGCGTCGTTCACGGACGTGCAGATCAAGTGGGATTCGATCACCAAGCTCGACGTCAACATCCTGAACAAGGGTTCGTTCATCAACTACCTACTCGACAAGCTCGTGGACTTCTCGGTCGCCCAGGTGAACAAGATGGGCGACATCTACAACACGGTGGTCGACATCGTCGAGAAGGTGGCCAAATCGGCTGTGAACAAGATCGTCACCGACTCGCTCGCGCCGGGCTTCGGCAACACGTGCTACGACAACTAAACCAACGGCACTGCCCAGGATTGAACGTCCAGAGTGCTGGTGAGAATCCTCATATAAGTTTTGTGTCCAGATCAGCTGGCAGAGCCATCGTTAAAACAACTGTGGATCTAAAACAGATGATAAAGTCGTAAAACAACATTTGTTTTCCCCTTCGTGTGTTTTGATCTAAATTCTCACATGCAGCTAACACACACAGAATGAAGACTGGCATGATGAAGTCCCTTTAGCAAAGCCTGTGGCGAGAATCTACCACCAACGGTTGGTTGGTGTGGCTTCTCTTTCTGATCGCCCTCATCAATCGATGTCGATCGACATGTTTTGCTGTTTGGTCGGTTGCTGCTCGTTAATCGAGTACTGGATTGTACAGTACTCGCCCTCGCGTGATTGGGAGTTGCAGAGTTGGCACGTCCCAAGACTGAAGTGTTCTCCTTTCGGGGAGGAAGAGGCTGGCTGTGTGTGTCGCTAAGATCGGCACACCGGTGGTCGCCATTACGAGCGACGTCAGCAGCTACGACAGTATCTTAATCTTTATCCGCAGCTATCATCAAGAGTGGAGCACTCCACTGCACAAGTGCTCCGGCGCAATGCGAAGGTGAGCTTTCCATCCATAAGCCTCTTCTTGGATCTCAAATTGAAATGGCGATGATGATGGCACACGTACTTAATGCAGCACATAACTGTAAATCCGTTGACACCAATCAACTTCATTCAGGAATTGATTATGTGTCTAGATGTACCGTTTAACGCTGAACTAAGTACGATTGCCATCATTCAAACCAGCAAAAAGAATGACCATCACTCTGTTCACCCAGATTTGATCATTTTGTCCGACGGCGGCTGAGCTTTTCGGACTCCAACTCGAAAGTCCAACAGAGCGTAAGCGAGCGGCTCAGCTCAGCTCCGGCGGTGGCGGCCACTGACCGGCGCTCGAAAGAAAGAGGAGGGAGCCCACGTGCGTGTTTGAAAAGTGAACGCTCGCTGGCGTCGACGAAGCAGCCAGCCAACCAGTCAGTCAGTCGTCAGCCGCACGCAATACGCAAGTTGCGCTTACGCTCCACCACTCTCCTCGTGTGAACGAACGCATCCCATTGTGAACAGTCTAGTCTCTCCGTGGCTGGCTGAAGAGCTCGCTTATTCCCAACTACCAGTAGTCGCATTGATTGAAGACACACGCACAGAGAGAATAGAAAGAGGATGGCTCCAGTCGCGTCGTCTGCACCTTCTTCATCTTCTTCGTCGCCGCCGCCGGACAACAGCGGGACGTTCCTGCAGTTTGACGTTGTCATGCAGCAGCAACAAGAGGAAGAGCCTCATCACGAACAACGAGAGGGTGAGGGACAGCACGGCTATCAAATGAAAATGAGAGCTGGCGAGGAGACAACGATCACAATCCCCACCACCAGCAACAACAGCACAGGCTACAATAGCAGCAGCTATTCGACGAGCAGCAGCAGCACGAGCAGCAGCGTGTCGTCCCCTTCTCCCTTCACTTCCGATTTCGCGGCATTCGGTGGAGCGTCTGCTGTTCCCACAGCGTTCTCGCTCTCGGGGTCCGAACTGCTGGCGAGCATGAGTCCGCTCTCGGCTGCGGATGACGCGCCACTGAACGTGTTTATGAAGAGCTACAAGAGCCAAATCCAGCAAGATCAGCTGGACAAAGTGAAGCTGCAGGTTGTCACCGAGCAATCCCAGTCAGCACCAGTGAAACCAGAGCCGCCCACGGTCCTGAGAAAGAGCGTGAGCCCCGAACGAGAGCGTGCCACCAGCACCACCACCACCGCCGATGCGTCTTCATCCTCTCAGCACGAAGAAGACTCGCTCAGCTCCGACTCGTCGACTACCAAGAAGGTGTTCAAGTGCACGTTCCCCGGGTGCGGGAAGGAATTCCAGCTCAAAGGCAACCTCAAGCGCCACCAGAACATCCACAACGGCGACAAGAAGTTCCGATGCAAGTTCTGCGGTAAGGACTTTCTGCGCAAAGCCGACATGGAGGTGCACCACCGCGTACACACGGGCGAGAAGCCCTATAAGTGCAAGTTTGCCGACTGCGACAAGTGCTTCGCGCGCCGATCAGATCTACTCAGTCACGAGCGCACGCATATGTGAGTATTTGTCTCGCTGTTTCTCTTGATACTGGTGTTGTGGTTCATTAACCGAGAGTTCTTGTGCGTGTGTCTACTGTGATCGAACAGCGGCACCAAGCCGTTCGCGTGCTTATACCCTGGGTGCGGACGTCACTTTGCGCGCAAGTTTGACCTGCAGAAGCATCAACGTATGCACGACAACCACAGCAGCGAGTGTCAGAAGCGCCGCAAGATCTCGTCGCCGTCTACTGACGACTGCAACTGCTGGCCGGCGGATCCGCATCCGTCGCCGATGATGGACGAGCCTGCGAGAGCTGTTGACCAGAAGTCATCAACAGTAGCTGCACCTGCACCTGCTGCTGCGCCACTTGCATCTACAACGAACCCCTCAGTGCCCCGCTACCAGCAGCTCACGTGCACGCAGGATCACATCCACTCGCCTCCGGCGTGCTTTGCGGCGTTCACACCCGACCTGCTCGACAATTTTCTGCTGTCTTCGCGAGAGGTCTTTGATTCCAAGCCGTACCCTAGCTGTGGTTCTGTTGGTGATGGCGGAGAAATCAGTGCTGGCCATTCGCATTCACATGCTCACCACCACCACAACCACAATCACCGAGCTCAGCCCAGCATCAAGCAGCAATTTGAAGCCCTCGTGATCATAGATGACGTCACCACCAAGCCAGAGCTCCCCACTGAAGCTTCCCAATCCCAGTCCACATCCTCCACACAACAACAACAACCAGCGACTGGTGGCAACAGTAGCAGCAACTCAGCAACAGCAGCAAAGCGACCCCGCTCCGCCTCCGCGTCGTCCTCGTCGTCGTCGACCAACTCGTGCCCGATGGACGCCGAGCTGCTCAAGGATTACGCCAAGCACACGCCGTCGTGCGGTCACCTGTCGATCCTGCACGGTAACCACCGGGACTACGTGGTGAAGAACCACCTGGTGTGCCAGGACAGCGTGCGCAGCATCGGTGGTGGCGAGAACCACAGTGTGAAGCCCGCCAAGTGCCCTGTGGACGAACCGCATCGTCCCGGGTGCGGCCACCTACCCGTGCGCCACCGGGACCACATCGACTACGTCGTGGAAGATAATTTATTCTGCCAGCAAGCCGCTGGGATGCTCGACGCTGGGGCCGACAACATCGAGCTCCTGGACGACGATTTTTGGGAGTTCTATGGCGCCATCGGCTCGCTCAACACCGATTAATCAAGGCTGATTAGTTGGCATATGTGTTACCGGTTTACGTGGAATAGCTCGAAACGGGCTCTATTAATCTTGTTTAAAATCGCGAATGCTCCAAGACGAACTTAGTTCGCTAGTCTCTTATCAACACTTTCTGAGTAGCTACTTCCTAGCTTGTCATAGAACTGACTCATAGCTCATCTCCAACGGCTCAACCATTTCTTTCAAAAACCTACACAGAGCTTCACTCAGTACGCCCAACTCTTCCATCTCAATCATACTTCCGATAGAACTAGAGACCCGACGACACAAGGCGCGTGGCTTCGCCGTTCGCCGCGTTGCTGCGTGTGTGGGCCGCGTTACGGAACGACGGACTGAACGCCCACACGAGGCAGTTGAACAGCCCCTGCGAGTAGAAGCAGGCTTCGTTCAGGTACAACCACACCGACGACGACGCAAACACGTTGAACGCCATCAGAAAGCCCACGAACGTCGGCAGCACAAACACCACGAGCGTCACGATCGTGCAGTAGAGCAGGTGCTTCATGGCGCGGCGCTCGCTCTCCGACTGGTGCTGCTGGTACGTACGCTGGTGCTGGTGTTGGTGGTGACTGGCGCTAGATCCTGCGCCAAGTTGCGCCTGCTTGCGCACCAGGTGCACCGCGACCGCCGAGACAAAGATCATCGCGCACGCCGGGAAGTAAAACAAAAACATGCGTGCCCACTGTGGACTATGGCCGCCCACGTAGCACATGCGGCAAGGCCCAAACGCGTCCGGCAGGAAGCCAATCACGCCCGTGAGCATGGCAAAGAGGCCGCAGAACGCCGCGCAGGTCCACGTGATCACAGAGTACACACGCGTGTAGTCGACTGTGCTCGAGAGGTTGCCGCGCACGGCGCGGATCAGCTCGAGCGCGATGCTGCCGCTGAACAGCAGGATCGCCGTGCCCGTGAACTGCTGCACGCCCATGAGTAGCACGCAGAACACGCTGCTGTCGGTCGTGATCTGCTGCTGCTGCGTGGGCTGCGACGTGCGCAGCGCAATGCCCGCGACCCAGATTGACACGCTGTACACGAAGTTGCACACCGAGAGCCAGAAGAGCAGCGAGAGCGCGCGCTTCTCGCGCAGCTGCGGATAGTGCCAGAACGAGCCAATGACAAACGCCGAGCCCACGAGCGAGAGCCCCGACACAAAGAGCACGAGCACCGAGTGTGAGTCCATGTCGTACAGGTTGAAGCTATTCTCAAAGAATGGCGTGAGCGCGCCGCTGTTCTTGTGACCGTTGGCGCCACGTCCCAGTCCATTCGTCGCTTCGCCATCGGCCTTGCCGTCATCGAGACCGCAAAGCGGCGAGTGCTTGGAACACGCGAAGCCCACCTGCTTCTTCTCCACGTCGTAGAGCGAGTAGAACTTCTTCATGAACACGTCGCCGAGCACCCACATGTCCTGTCCACTCGGCTGCACGAGCACGATGCACGTGAGTCCCACGCACAGCGTGTAGTCTTCGCCCTCGAGCACATAGAAGTGCTCGCCGCCGACGCCAATGCGCATCGGAGGAAAGTCCTGCGGCGAGCAGAGAAAGCACTGGAAGCCGTACTCGACAAAGCCACAGTAGCAACCCTGCTCCTGCGCGAAGGACGTCACGTCGTACAGGAAGTCCAGGTACAGGTCGCTCGGAATGCCGATCAGCGACGTGCCCGAGTCCACGAACGCGACGCAGCCGTTCGGACAAAGACTCGGGTTGCCCTCACCGATCACCACGCTATGCAGCTCGACGCGCCAAAAAGTCCAGAGCCCAAACTGCGGAAGCACGTTCGTCATCTGCCACTCGGCGTCGATCGTCTTCATGTACGCTTCGTCGTAGCCGCCAATGTGCAGCTCCGAGCCGTTCGTGTTCGGCTCCGGGCTCAAGTAGAACGCAAACACTGAGTCCATGCCCGGGTACTGCGCGAGCAGCGAGAAGAACAGCGGCGGGTCCGAGAACGTCGCGAGTCCGTCAAACGCCATGCCCAGCAGGCCGTCGGCTTTCATTTTGGCCATCGACTCTTCTTCGTCGTTCACGATGCCCACGGTTGCGTCGCGGACCGTAAAGTTCGCGAGGCTCACCGTGTCGTGGCCAAACTTGCCGCTCACTTTGCCGCTGCCGTACTGGACCGCGAAGCGGCCGTCGTGCTCTTTGCGGAACGTTGACGACTTGGCGGAGTCAAAGCGCTCGTCACCGGCGCACTCCTTGCAGGTGCCCCCCGGTACCCACAGATCCGACGAGCCCGTGTCAAAGCACACGATGATCTCCTGCGGCGGGGAGCCGATCGTGATCGGTCCGAAAAACTGGAACTCCATGAAGTTGATGAGCGGCACGTGACCCGCGGCCGCCAGGTCCTGCGCGTCATGCAGCCACGTGGACGTTGTCACTCCCCTGAAGTTGCTGCTGCTGCTCGCGACGCTCGAGTTGGACGGGCGGCGACGGCGCTGCGTGGCGCTCGCGGCGCTCATGACCTGCTGCAGGCTCATCACCGACGCGATCTTCTCATTACTCGACACGACGTCCTTCAACTGGTTCTCCTTTGAACTGCTGCGAGCGCGATGGTGCACATGCAGCAACTCCTTGGCGCTGCGCTCGTTCGCGTGCGTCTGCAGCGGGATGCGGAGCAGCTCTGCCTGCGCACCAGGAATCTCCTGCATCAGCGCGAGCATCGCTGACACAGCGACGACTATCAGTAGCAGCGTGGCCATCGAGCCTCCACGAGTTCCGGTGTTTGACCTCATGCTTTCTCTTGTGTTACTCTCGTTGTAGCTCTTCGACGCTGACCTGGTTTATGAACCACGAACCGCGAATGGCGCTGGGATGGAGAGAGAAGGACGGACGGACGGAAGATTGGCTTGTGGCGCGCAGGCAGCACAAGAGACGCCAGACACGCTCAAGCTCACGCTCGCAGACAGGAAGGCAGAGGCAGCTGCTTGTGACGAGAAGGCGGAGAAGGGCGTCTTCTTCCCCCCTTTCTTTTGATCTTGCTGGCGCTTGCTGCTGCTGCTGCTGGTGATTCGAATGGATTTGATGGGGGCCAAAAGGCAGTTGGACTTGAGAGCAAGAGGAAGACCAAATGCGAAGAATGATGGTAATCTAGTTCCTGGAACCCTGAGCCTGTTCCATAATTAGTCAAGTACTGGGATGGAGCGAAATAGTGGACCTATGCGGGAAACTGTATGGGTGGACATTTTCTCAGTAGCTGAATAGTAGCCCTTCATTTTGAGCCTTTGGTATTGCGTGTGGATAACGCGAGTGGATACAAAATACGATATAATATAGGTCAATTAAAGTGCATGTTCAAACTACATATATTATAAAGAGGTATAAAAATGGCATCCAAAAAATGGTATTAGATTGACGCGTCAATCAAACATGAACATTGGCGTCGTGCATTAGACAAGTGCTCGCATTCTCTCCAGAGTCGGCACTCTGCATTAACCACACCGACATTTACAATGTGTCCAGTACCTACTATGCTACTGTCACTGGCAGTCCAGTCCTAGGGGGAGGGTCAAGAGCTTACGCGTCGTAGCACGTGTTGCCAAACTGCGGCGCGAGCGAGTTCGTGATCACGTTGTTGAGCACGGACTTGAAGAGCTTCTGGAGGATGTCGATCACCGTGGTGTACACGCTGCCCTTCTTGTTCACCTCCTCCACCGAGAAGTTGAGTAGTTGCTTGCCGAGCTCCGTGATGAGCGGGCCCGAGGTGCTGAAGTGGATCCCCAAGTTGGAAATCGACTCGAACGAGAGGCCGAGGTCCAGCACCGAGGCGCTCGTGAAGCGCTTGAGCAGACGCGTCAGCAGCGTGTCGAACTTGCTCTGCAGCGCGGCGATGAGGATGTCGCTGACCGTCACGTTCTTGCAGACGCTCGCGGCAACCCCCGGTGCGCACGCGACGAGGTTGAGCTCCGTGTTGGCGCTG
This sequence comes from Globisporangium mamillatum, assembly GCA_038050575.1. NCBI lineage: Eukaryota > Oomycota > Peronosporomycetes > Pythiales > Pythiaceae > Globisporangium > Globisporangium mamillatum. Next base: position 21,324 of record JALBYZ010000081.1, read on the forward strand.
AGCGACGGCTTGACGACCGACAGGTCCACGTCGATGTCCACGGTGGCCGGCGGGCACGTCGACGGGTTCAAAATGTTGGTCCAGCAGACCTCGTACCACTTGTGGTTGAGCTGCTGGATCTGCAACGTGATCGTGCCGTCCACCGTGACCGTGCCATCGATGTCGGCCGCGACGATCACCGAGTTCGCCGACGACACGTTCAGATGCTTCGGCAGGATGTTCTGCACGCCCGTGACGTTCAGCGTCTTGATGATCGGCGTGAGCTCGAAGTCGAGGCCGAGCACGGAGAACGGCACGACGGATACCGCCGAGTTGGCCACCGTGATCGCCGACGGGATGTTAGTCTTCAGGAGACCCGACTGGATTGCGAGGTCGATCACGGCGTTGAGCGACTTGATGTCCGCGGCCTTCTCCGTGAAGTTGAGCGGCACGCACGCCGGCTTGGTGCTGGTCTGCGCCTCCACGGCGGCAGAGTCGAACATAGTCGCGCAGAGCGTGGCAGCGGCAACGTAGAGAAAGAACTTGGCCATCTGGACTGTTTGGAGAATCTCAACAAAAGCTGCTTGAGTGGGAGGGAGCTAGAAGATTGTATTATGAGCGGCTCCGAGGACTGCGAGCGCAATTCAATCGATGATTCATAGCTCTTGGTGGTGAGATGGGAAGGAGCACCGATTGGGGAGGAAGGGACCAAAGAGCCTCAACGACTTGAGATGGTTGACTGAGAGCACAGTGGCATTTAGTCCCGAGCTTTGGATTCGAAGGATAAGGATCGAATCGAAGCCAAGAGCAAAGTCTTCAAGCTGCAAAAGTGTCCGATCTGCGTCACGCATGGCAGTCACAAACAGGAATGGGAATGATTCGATCCATCACCTCATACGGAGGTTGTATTCATTCATTCATTCATTTCGCCAGGGTGTCTCCTATGATATGCTCATACAAAGGCCAAGATGGAAATTTACAAGAGACCAACCAGGTTGAGCTTCCCATACAAAGATCAAACTGTAAGCTTTCAAGAGACCAGGTTGCGTGCTGGAGAGCTTCGATTGCATCGGGTTCGCTCGATCATCACGCAGCAAAGAGACCTGAAACGTGTGGGGTCAGGTGCGACATGTGAACACCAACGACGTATGAGCACTTTGAATACTCGGCGGGCTGTCATCGTCCACCTCTTGGAAGTCGATGAAGCCATGCCGAGGACCATTTTGCACCATTGTATACCATAGTAACAGTACTGAGGTAGTCATCGAGCCTTGAGCCAGTGAAACGACGTGGTTGGCTCGTTGGCAGGGAGCGAGCCTCGACGCCAAAAGGGTCCATTCGAAGCTGACTGATACTTCACAACGCAATGTCCAGACTCCCGGCATTCCCACACTGGTTGGTTGACCGTTGCAGATTGCGATAGAGCGTATCAGCTGCTCAACTCAATGTTTGGCGTTTGTTATTCTGTATGCAGGCAAACATAGGATAGGCGGAGGACACCTCTCCTAGACAGCAAACTTTGCTAGGAGGTGTGGTACAGGTCTTACGACTCACTCTCCTGTATGGCATGGCATGGTGTGTAAAGTCGATAGACTCCCGAATGGAATGATGTTGCACGAATGTGCATTTAGCGTTTTATGTTGTTTGAATGAACTTGACACTATTGATGTCGCGCGAGTGTCGCCCATCCTCTGGTTGCGCGGATGTAACCCAACTGATGCTTGTCATTTTACACACACATACAGCATTGCATAGCAAGAGAAGCCAAAGCAAGAGCAGAGATGACCGGAGCGACGAGCAACCCCGTGCGCTACGAGATCGCGAACGGCGACTTCTGCGGCTTCCTCAAGGGCTTCTGGAAGCGCAATCTCGAGTGGCGCCACTTTGGCGGCAGCTTCAAGCACCTGCGCTCCACCAACAACGTCGTCTTCATCGAAGAAGATCTCGACGCCGCGCATCAGCCCAACACGCAGTACGTTCGACGCACAGTATTCCATGCATGCATCATAGCTGCATTCGTGGGGTTCTAGTTTCATGCTGCGTATCATTTTGTGTTGACACTGGCCCATGTGCGTATATGCTTGTGTGCGTATGTGTGTGCTTCCTGACAGGTTTCTCAAGTGGTCGTTTGGCAGAACGCACAAGAAGCAAGATCTCGTCAGCGCCTACACCATCCAGGTTCGCAAACCCTACAACTATTCAAATGTGGTTGAGTGCGTGCACGTTTGGGTAACTCTTTAGTGCGTATGTGTGCAGTTTATTCCCGATGAGCAAGGCACGTTCATGGAGTGGAGCTTTGAAGGCGTGACATGCCACGGCGTGTTCAAGCCCGAGTCGAGTGTCGCGATCTTCAACTTCTGCCTGCAGGAGTCCATGGTGACGATCACCTACCGTATCCTCGACGTCAACAGTACGCTTTCGCGCTCTTATCGCGATATGACTCGCATGGAAACTTATTGTGTATTCTTCAATGTGATTGTAGCGATGGCTGTGTGCATCGTGGACGTCGACAGCGAGCACACCCCGACGATCCAGTATGGCAACATGTACGTGTTTTCCTCACTGCAGCAATGGATGAATGCTTACAGAGACACAACTGGGTCACCGTGCTGATGAGGGTGCTGCTGCTATCTATCGACGTTGCTATTCTTTGTGCATGCATACACACGCAGGTATCGCATCGATCCGTCCAAGTATGACAAGGACATCGACGAATGAGCGAGCAAGCGAATCGATCATTTCGTCACCTTCACTTCAGTGTACTGTTGGATATTTGTTACACATCACAATCGCTTTTTTGTCTGGAGCACGCAAACATATCGTTTATAAACAAGGGGTCACTGTGTAGTACATGTAGTACCCTCAATAATAGCTCCCTCCACACACCCAACGTCACATTCAAATCGAAAGCAAAGAAATGGCTGGCGACACGAATCCGAGCAAGCGCAAGCGGCGCAATGACCACGATCCTGGGGCGTCGCCGCCATTACCCGCGCTGCGGTCGCTGCTCGTGGGCGTGCCGCCGCCGCTCAAGACCAGGGACCGGCAGGTGCGCGCGCTGCTGACCTCGAGCTTCAGTCGCCACGGCCAGTGGAAGCTGCCGCCCACGGAGTCCCACGTCGGAACGCTCGCGCGGTTGCGTAACACGCTCGACGGCCTGCTACCAGTGGTAACGAACGTCATAACCTTGCAATGCGCTACTGTATGTTGTTGTTGGTTGTCTTAACTGTGTGTTTGTTGTGTATCTCTCTCTCTCTCTCTCTCTCTCTCATTCTCTTTATATTAGCTCATCGGCGCGCGCGACTTTGCCGGCGCCGCGAAAGTGCTCTCGGTGCTCTACCATCGGTTCATGCTCGCACCAGCGCTCTGCGTGCAGGTACCTTGGTGTGTGTGTGTATGGAAGTGAGTTGCTGCAATAAATAGTGAAGCGCTGATTGTCGCTGTATGATCTTCGTATTGTTGGACAGACGAGCCTTGAGATCCTGCGGCGCCACCCGGAGCACCGAGACGATCTGCTGCAGTTCTACCTTGCGGCGATCCAGGAAGACCGCCTGGATGTGAGTACTTTGGGCGTACTGCATGCTTGTGTATTGGTGGTAAAGAAAGCTAAACTAATGAGCTACTTGTACTTTGCTGTGGTCAATAGAAACGACTGTTGCTGAAGGAACTGTGGATGTTCTACATCATCCAGGGCGAGTTCTACGAAGCTTATCATCTCTACAAGGACGAGATCCAGAGCGTACGTGGCTTTTGCACCATTGCGAGATGAGCTCATTATTCACCAGACGGACAGACTATGGACTAAACGCCTTTTGGTGCCATTCATATACTTTGGATAGCTCGACGTCCATGAAGACCCGCGCCTGCTCGCGAACTTTGGCATCCTGTGCTACTGGCTCCTGTTCATCGAGTCGAGCGAGATTCGCGAGAAGCTCAAGCGCGAAGAAGAGCTGGAAGACGAAGAAGAGGAAGAAACGAAGGAGGAATCGAGCGAGTTGGAGGACTTTGACGATCAGGACGACGAGTCTCCCCACAGACGACACAAGAAGCAAAAACAGTCTACTTCTTCCAGCATCAACCAGTGGGCTACGTCCTCTTCGTCCCAGTTATCTGGATCCAAGCAGAGTATCGAGTCGCTGATCGAGAACAGGTACCTCTTCAAGACGTCGATCGGCGTCCACATTCTCTACCAGGAAGCCGCAAGCGCATTGCGTCGCGCGGCGTCGCTTTGCCCGACGTCTGCGCAGTTCACCGATTTCTATGTGCAGTTGCTGGTGCTCGTGGGCGAAATCGACACGGCGTGCGACCACTTGGAGAACTTCTACCACCTAAACGACTCAGACCCTCACGCCGCGAAGATGGTACGTTTTCATATGTAGTAGCATTCTACGAACTTACTCAGTCTTCCCTGAACTGCGCTGACACACTATGCTCTCCAATGGTGCAGCTCGCAGGTTTCCTGGAGATGTACTACCCCGAGTCGACGGATACGCAGATCTCAGTGTACCTGCGGTGGCTAAAGAACGACCCGACATCGCTCTTCGCGCTCGAGAAAATCATGGAGCTCGCGAGTGCCGGGTCGATCGCCTCGATCGACTTGGTGCATGTGCTTCTCGAAGCTGTCGATGCCTGTGGTGGAGATCTCTATCTCGTCTATGCGCCAGCAGTCGGACTGGCGCTGTGGCGGCAGCTCGCGGAGCTGCTCGTCGCGATGCGAAGCGAAGTGGCGTCGAACGCACGCCAGCTCAAGCATATCCTCAAGGATTTGCGTGCGATCGGATCGGCGAGAGCGTGGTGGAAGCGAGTGTACTTTGCGCGTCCCTGCAAGGCAAGTGAGGTGATGATGATTATCACTCAAACGCAGAGCCAGAAAGCAGGTAATGAAGAGCAAGGAGATGTCGTCCATGGTGACGTGGTGATGGAGGCACTAATCTACCGAGCGGTGGTGGCAAGACTGCTGTTTGGCTATGATGTGCCAGTCCTTCGGGCCTTGTGTGCAGCCCTGGAGACGCCACCTGAATCGGTTAAACCAGAGCACCTTCGGCTCTTTAAGAGGTACACAATTCGTTGTTGGTTTGGCTTTTGACCTATTGTCAACTCTTGTTGCCATGTTGAGTATTTAACCCAACTTCCTTGTTTCCGATCGGCTTCGTTGCAGCTTCTTTATCGCCAGAGACGTGTCAAGCATTCTGGAGACGCCAGTGCAGAGCGCAAAGCCAGTACTGTTCCGCGATGCGCCATTCCGCCACACTGTCCACCAGCAGGAACCAAATGCTGACGTGCTGCCATCGTTTCAAGGAGAACAACTGGCTGTCGGTCACGTGATCCAGCGCTTGGATGTGATCGCTAACACTATTGACGGAAGCGATGCTCGAGTCGACGTGACCACCGAGAGCCTGACGAACGAGGTGGACCTGGAGCTCGTCGCGGCGTTGGAGGCTGCTGTGCGGGACGACGCGTTGACGCGTGAGATCGAAGACGAGCGCGATCAGCAAGCCAAGCAGCGCCAAGTGTCGCTTGTGCCGCCGCCAGAGCCCAAGAAGCACGAGATGGCGCTGCCGCTGTACGTGAACCTGGTTGAAGAGGTGGCGTTCAAGGACCGGCAGGCGCCGATCAACCACATCTACACGTTTGTGGTCGAGACACTCAACAAGGTGTCGTTGCCCGACGTGGTCGTGCCGACGCTCATGGAGGTCGAGAACGCGCACCGCCTGTTTCTGATCCGCTGGGCGAGGAACGAGTTCGCGTACGGCCACCCGGGGCTGCTGCTCCGCTACGAGACGTTCCTGGCCAAGTTCGTCCAGCCGCACGTGCACGCCGCGAACCGTGCTAGGGTGCCGTTCTCCGTGACGAGCGCGACGATCGATGACGCGATCCAGCAGATGAAAGTCCAGCTCGCGGCGTCCCACGTGCACTTCCCCACGCGCCACGAAGTGGAGATCATTCTGCGCGTGAAGGCTGGCGCGCTGTTGCGGCTGCGACGCAAAGTGCTCAAGTACTTTCGCCACAGCATGAAAGTGGTGATGTTTAAGCTCTTCATGTTCCTCGAGACCCGGGAGCTGGCGAGCCTAGCGCTGGACGTGTGCGCACTGAACGGCTATGACGGCGTCGTGGGCCTAGAAGACCTCGAGCGCGTTGCTGAGTCGGCGCTCGTTCGCATCTACCGGAAGATGATCAGGTCCCTGAAGATCAAGCACCGCATGTACATCCGAGACGTGACCCTTCAGGTCCTAAAGGAAGAAGAAGAAGAAGGAGGAGGAGGAGGCCCAGTGGTAGATGTACGTTACATCGCCGCGAAGGCGAAGGAGAAGTTTCCAGAGTACCAGCCGGTGAGTCGTTCACTGAAGGCGTGCGTCTGGGTGGCCAAGTACGAGTTTTTTCATGGAGACCACAACAACGTCTGGGACCACCCGAACCTGTTGTACTACCCACATCCGATTGTCGACGAATCCGAGTCTGAGTCAGAGTCAAGAAAGCGAAGAGTGAATTCGAAGCGTCTTCGTAGTCGTATGGAAGCACCCGACGACGCCGCGACACCGGATGAGGAAGAACAAGAGATAGTAGCGTTGTGATTGCCCAGATGCACCTTATAACTCAACTCCACTTCTGTACTGCTTGAGATGTCTAGCTATCGATCGCACTTAAGTTGTCTGTCCACCTATCTGTCTATCATTGCCGTCGCCTTGCATTCTGGTGCGCTGGGCAAAGCCCATCTTCACTCGCAGAGGCAGGAATAACAGCAGCGTCGATGGTCACATTGAACTGCTGAGCGAGCGCGTCGATCGCCGTTTGCCTTGCTTTTGCATGCGAATTGATCTCTAAACGCGCCGTAAGGCGCTGGATCTTGTAGCAGCACGTGCGGCAGCGCCGAAAGCTGCAGAGACTCTGCTTTTGGATGGTAGCTTCGCATTGTGGAGTCGAGCAGGGGAGATACTGCTGGAGAATGAGGGCATCACTCGAGTCGCCAGCAGTATCGGCGTCATGAACGCCCTGCTGACCAATGACGCCGAACGCTCCATCACTAGCGTTGTCGTTGTTATCACTGCCCAAAACCTTCCGGTTTGCTGACCAGATCACGTCTGGGTTCTCTTCGTTCAGGTGACTCAGCAGCGCGAGTTTGGTCTGATGGCGCGCTTTGCGGCGGAACTTGCTGGCTTCTTGCTCATCGAGCACCGCGTCTCCGTTAACAGCAGTACCAACTCTTTCATCACCACTCGATAGATGTGCAGTCTCTCCTTGTTCTTCCAGCAACAATGTCGTATGCTTCGTGATGAAAGCATTCAGGCTGTCAAGCTCACGAAACGACTGACAAAGCTGGAGACTCAGTTGACCTGTCGGAATAGAATGGCATTGTCGCAGCTGAATCGTGGTGCAGCTCAAAGGACACAAGCGAGCACTAATGAACGACACGAGCCACTTTGGGAGCATGCGCGCGGCAATCTTGACGAGAATCGACTGGAACATACGAGCAAACTTTGTCACAAGACGGTAGAATCTTGTTGGTATCGCCATCCTCCATACTGCTGAAGACCGGTGCAGCAATTCCTTTGGTTTGGCGTCCTCTCCCTGTTTGAGTTCGTCCTCCTTCTCAACTTTGAGGAAAGCAACGTACGCAGCTTTACACGTATCGATTGTCCATTTGCCCTTCGACTTGGCACTCCACCGCAGCTTCTCGTCTCTTGAAGTGACCACCTGATGGCGCTGCTGCTGTTGTTGTTGCTGTTGTTCTCCACTGTCGCTGTGTTTGTGTGGTTTGAACGTGAAATCCGATAGTGAAGCGAAAAACAGTCTCGCCGGCTCGTTTCTGTCGGTCGGCTCCCAGGAAAATTCGATAGTTTGCGCTCCAAGGGTTTCTGCGATCTCGGCGACTTTCCGGACCATTGCGTGCTCGACACCGCGGTTGAGGGCGCGGCAGCTCAGTAGGAAGCTGTCCACATGAAGTAGACGGCGGGAGCTAGAAGCACTTGTTGATGGGGGTTCTACGCCCACGAATCGGCAGAGAATCACGCTCACGAGTCCGTAGTGGCCGAAGCGGTCGGTCACGTGCGCACAGAAAGCACCAACAGATGAGGTGGGCGCCTCTGATGGTGATGATGCTCTAGGAGCATATGACGCGAGCTTGTCGTGCGTCAACGCTCGCGAGAACGATGTGTCGATATTGAACTGGTTCGTGCGGCCATGGAGCTGTAGTACTCTCGCGAACGACGGACTTGACACAGCAGCAGTAACTGCATCGTCGCTACCGGTAGTGGTTTGCTCAGTAATATCAACATCCTTTGATGACACCTGGATGTCTTCAAAGACGATCTTGACCCCCAGCGAACTCAGAAACGCCTTGTGCGAACCTGATGTCTCCAAAAGCTGGTTGCGCAGCAGGTTCTGCCTGTAGAGCTGCGTGCGATGGGCGTCTTCACTCGTAGTAGCACCCCCCACAGCGTGAGAAGCACTCTGAATTGGCTCATCAAACACCCACTCTCGATCAAGGAACCCTGGCGTGGAGCCCTGGGCAGTAGCAGCTGACGGGACGTTGATCACCGTCACCATCGGCAGCTTGGACACCACTTCACTGCACTCGACCGGGTTGTCGTCGACAAAGACGAACGAGTCCAAACCTAGGCAGAGAAATATATAGTAGGTTAGTTAGACAGAGTACTTGAAGCTCTACCGGCATTACTCATGGACTATACGCACACAGTACCTAGTGATAGCTCCTTTGCGATTGCCTCAATGTTGGCGGACTTGTCCTGCCAGTTGACCTTCGCGAGCACAACATGCTCTTGCAACTGAAGCACCATGTCGCCCTTGCGCTGTTCAAACACGTTCACAACGTCTCTCTCGACGTTCTTACTGCACAAGCAGAGCAGCATGCCCTGTTGTTGCTGCTTGACGACAAAGCGCTGGAGGCTCAGGAACCCGTCTGTGAGCACGATACCCTGCACGCCCACTTCTGCAACCGCACCACCCCAGAGTGTGTTGTCGCAGTCGAGCACAATTACTTTTTTCTTTTGAGCTTTTGAACGAAAGAGTCGGCAGATCTGGCGACAAAGCTCCAGACCGAGCGCGTTCAGCATGCGCTGCGTGTACGGCGCGTGCTTGAGCTGGTCAGACTTGCGGTCGTAAAACACGCTGTGAGGGCCATTGTGCGACTGAAAGAGTTCCAGAACCTGCATTGAAGACCGCCACTGGATCTTGGAGGGCAAGCCCCCATTCTCTCCCACTCGCTGCAGGAATTCGCGCTCGGCATTCAGGTATCTGAGCTCCTGCTCTGGTGGCGATGGCGTCACGATGAGCATCAATGGTGGCAGCTGCTCGGTCGCGTCGTACAATGCCAAGTTGGTCACTAACTGATCGAGAATGGACGACGATGATGTAGAAACAGATGCCACGAGTTCCGGATGTGCAGCCTCGAGATCGCTCATACGAATCAGCAGGACGACGAGATCCACTGATGCATGGCCACCACCACCACGCGACAAAGATGACGCCCAGGCACTCAATTGCGCCGTGCTGCCGTATGGGAGCCACCGGACGTCCACGCGATCATCGCTGCCATTGAGAGCCTGCAGCAACAAGAGAGAGAAAGCCAGCAACACACATACACAGCAGTCAGCATAGATAGATACAGATAGTGTATGTGTGTGTGAGAGAGAGAGAGAGAGAGATAGAGAGAGAGATGAAGCCCATGGAGCAGTCGCACCTCTCGTAGCAGCAGCTGCAGCGGCTGCTCGAGCGCGTCGTCGCACGCGAACGTAGCGCCGATCGCCACATTCGCTGTTGTGCTGCAAGCCATTTGCATCATCAATCAAGAGATGCCTTTTTAGTGGTCAAAAAAAAATCAAAAAAATATTTTTTTCATCATATTGTATCAAACGTTTAGGAATGTTTTAAACAGTATAGATATGACGTGCAACAAAGATAAAGAATGACGTGTGACTAATATCCAACTCGGGCAAGGAAACAGTTCCTCTGCAACAGAAGTCGCTTGGCCATGTCAATGTCGCAATTCCAAGCAGCGATGTAGATTGCCGCTAGACCGTCCAGGTTGAGAGTCTCGTCCTGGTCGAAAAGGTGCTTCACAATTTCGAAGCAGCCCCTACGAATCGCGTGCCGCAGGGCGACTTGAGGCAACCGTATCGAAGAGGATGGATGGCTTGAGCGCTCTATTTCGTACAGCCACTTGAACACTTCCAATGTTTCAGAGGTCGCAACTTGGCAGGACAGTTTATAGGCAGGTTCCTCGACTATGCCACGCCGGACCACTAGAGCATCGAGCGAGCTTGTGAGCGTAATAACTTGCGGCTGGTGCAATGTATAGCAACACGCGGAGCTCAAGACACTGACCTGTACTACAAGGCGTATCTGGCCTCGAAAGAACTCGTCGCGGCTATGAAGAATGACAACCTAGAGATCGTCCAGTGGCTCTGCATAGAGTACTGCCCCTCTCTGATCCCCCACGAAAGGTATCCAAGAAGCAGTCAAGTTTTTCAAGCTTCGCGTGCTTGATTGGATCTACTCCCATTACAAGTGGAATCCATTCTGGAACATAGAGATCGCCAGGCTTGCGGTCGAGCATGGACGTCTGGACGTCCTCCAGTGGCTCATCCCACAAGTCGACACCGACGCAGAGCGCGAGGCAATCACGCTACGCACAACCACGGAGTATGGTCGCTTCGAGATGGTCAAGTGGCTGCACGAGCGAACTCGATGCCGTGGTATCTTTGCTCGATCGAGCTTTTCCCGAGATACCCTTATGCGCGCAGTTCGAACCGGTCACTTTGACACTGCGCAGTTTCTCTTTAACTAATGGGGTCGCCCGCACACGCGTGTCTGTGATGAAGGTCGTGAGTTCGTCCGATGGCTCAACGAACTTCCGAGAAATGAACGCACTCTCGGGTGGGTCGGTGTCGCTGCCGGTGGTGGGTATCTCCATCTCGTGCAGCTGTCTGTTGGGAATCCGAATGAGGACGATTGCACTACAGGAGCGATGGACGGCGCGGCAAGAAGTGGTCATCTCCACGTGGTCAAGTGGCTCCATGAGAACAGAAGTGAGGGCTGCACAAGAAATGCGATGATCAATGCTGCCGCGAATGGACAACTCGAGGTCATCCAGTGGCTGCACGAACATCGCACGGAGGGCTGCTCGTCTTTTGCGATGAATGATGCGGCGGCCCATGGCCCCTTTCAAGTCCTCAAGTGGCTTCATGAGGATCGGTCGGAAGGCTGCTCAGAGTATGCAATGGATACCGCGGCATGGCGCGGCCATTTGGAGATCGTCAAGTGGCTCCACCACAACCGCATAGAAGGGTGTTCATCACCAGCTACGGATCTCGCGGCGTGGAATGGTCATTTGAATGTGGTGAAGCGGCTGTACGAGAATCGGTCGGAAGGGTGTACACTCGATGCAATGAACGGCGCCGCGAAGCATGCCACCTTGATGTGGTGAAATGGCTGTACGAAAACAGGACCGAAGGATGTACACCAAAAGCCATGGATGGTGCTGCGAAAAAGGCCACCTTGATATTCTGAAGTGGCTGCACGAGAACCGCAGTGAAGGGTGCACAACCGATGCAATGAACAAGGCTCAGTCATTTCAAGTCGTACAGTGGCTTCATGAAAATCATACGGAAGGGTGCACACCTGAAGCGATGGACAACGCGGCATGCAGAGATCTGTTTGATGTGGTGCTCTTTCTAGAAGACAAGTACGGCCACGGCTGTACCGAGGACACGGCTCTGTATGCCTTCGAGAATTGCAACTTTGAGATCTTCCAGTGGATACGAGCCAACTACTCGGAAGAAGTCAACTTGCTAGCTCTACGGGGAGTCTCCAGACGAACTCTACGAGTTCGAGTCTGTGACGCAACCTCCCCCTTCCAGAAAAAGAAGGAAGTTGTCGCATCCTGAGTAAGAGCTAGTGGCACGTACGAGCGAACCTCTCTTGATAACAGAGAGCGCACACACACAATTTCTAGTAGGATCGTGAATCTCACTCAGGTGGTGGTGTTCTTCTTGTCGTTTGCTCTCAGTCGGTCGAAAGGACGCACCACACACATGCGATGCACAATATCAGTGTTGTGAACGCTGGCAAGTTAAGGATGATGAGCTGGCATCATTATACTCGCTCGTAAGGATGCACGACCCGAGCTATGTAAGGACTTGCAGTGTCAGGCGGTCAGTCACATCGATGTGGTAATGAGCGGCAATGAAAGCAGGTAAGTGAACGTACGAACCACACTACGAGGTACCACGAAGCTTGTGCAGCGCGAGTACATACATACATGCACAACCAACCGTTTCTCGAAGCGTATCATTTTGTACTTTATAATGCTTCCAAAAGAAAGTCTAAATGTTTGTACCTGCATTCATTGTTGCAGACTCAGATTTTTTAAACGAATTTCTGAGTCCACGAGAATGAATGCAAGTCACGTGCTTGACTCTCTTAATTGCTGAGCACAAAAAGTGAGGTCCTGACTCGCTTGCAAGTCACACTACCCGGAGCAAATCGACGTGGAGGATGTTGTCTACAGATATCCGCGTACACGCAACGAGTTTGTATCTGTAACGATGGCTCCAACTATCGTGACCAGAAGAAGATTATCGCATTCGAGGTGAGAGTTAAGAGAAGAGGAACATACCTAAAAAATCTACCCAAACCCAAGCACCATGTGATTAATAAGCATGAACGTTCAGCCACTTCGAACAAGATCCACTTGCATACCTTTGCAGAATGCTTCGACTAGTGCGTCGGCGCTGGTTTGCTCTTGTCAGATTGAAGCACAGAGTCGCTATCGCACTCACCACGCTTTACATACCTCGAGGAGGACTGTGGAAACGGTCTGCTCTCCTCGTCCCCTTGTCCCACGGACGCAATTTCATAAAAGCATGCCCACTTACGTCCGAGCGCACAGATTCTCAGCACGCGCACATCCATCCGTGCATACATACACATAGATGCATCCCGTCGAGAAAATATGGAAGATGGCTTCAAAAGTTCAGCGGCGTATCCGGATATGTACTCAATCCTCATCAGCTTGTGGCTGGCAAGTAAATGCCGAGAGCGTCGCCAATATATTTTACCAGTCACTATATTGGCCCTCCATACATCAAGTATCACTCTTCAGTATGAGGAGCTACAGCAGAACATGGGAAATACGGGGACACTGGGGTTTCTACATGAAGAGGCAGGTAGCTTTGATAGGAAGAAAGACAGAAAGAATGAGCGACAGAGTAAAGGCGGCCGATCTGCTTGATCCATGTATTAAACATCTACTACACGCTCCAGAGGTGGTGGGTCCTCACTAGATCCATTGCATTGCGCAGTTCACCTTCAGTTGAACTCTTCATTCTTCATTAAGACCACCATCAATGCGGCTCGATCTCCTCTTCTCAATGGCCGTGAGGCTAATATGTACGACGATGCTGTTGTTCGGGACCTTGCCGGCACCTGTGCAAGCCGCTGTTCGGCGCCTGGGCGGCACTAACTCGGCGTGCGGCAAGGAGCACGTGCGCAAAGCGAGGAAATCGCTCATCGGCACTGAGAAGACGCTCTACAAGCAGACGCTGACGAGCGCGATGCAGATGCGTGAGTTCATCGAGTTCGCCAAAATCCACATGGACGACATGTCGGAGCGTTCCTCATCTGTCACAAGCGTTATCTGCTCGCGTTCGAGAACATGCTCCGTGAGCAGGGACCCAAATTCGCCTGTGTCACACTCTCCTCCTGGGACGCGATATCCGAGTACGCCGACTGGTGGATGGCAAGTGCAGCAACACCTACGAGTGCGCTTCCATCGCGCACGAGTTCGGCAGTACGCTACCAGCCGGTGACTCGGTGGTTCACTCGATGACGATCAATGACAAGACGGTCTCTGCTCTGTGCTACGAGACGTTTGCTGGAAAGTCGTACTGCGACGACGAAGGCGAGTGTGGCTACGTCCCGAAAAATGATCTGTCGCAGGCGACGATCCCTCGGACTCCGGGTACACGAGCATCGTCAACAAGATCGCGTACTCCAAGTCCTTTGAAGACTTCGCTCAGAAGATCCAGACGGACGTGCACAACGATCTCCACAACCGCGTCGGTGGCTTCATGGCTACGTTCGCGTCACCTGGTGATCCGCTTTTCTGGAGTTGGCACACGACGTGTACCACCAGCGCAACGTGCCGAGTTCTACGGGCGACGACGAGATCCGAAAGTCGGTCTACGGATTCAACCAGAAGGTCAACTGCAAGTACACGTCGGACACCTCGGAAGCCGACGTCAATGGCAAGTTCATCCAGCAATCAGCTCGCAATGGCGTCGAGCTGGCAGCGGCCAAGAAACCGCTGATCGGCAAGTGATTTGCTGATTTGGAAGACACGATCGTGGACTACGTGAGCTTCCGCAAATTGGACGAGTGCGCGTACGAGTACGAACTCCCCGAGGCGTCCAACTCGCAGCTGCTGCAGTTGTCCGAGTTCTGTCGAACCTACTGGGAAGAATGGAAATCAAAGGGGTATCCCGATGCGGTCATCAAGTTTGGAAGCACGTTCACTGTCGCTGGTGCTGGGAAAGTGTCCGCTGCAGGAGACTCTAGAAGTAACGACACCAAGGTAGTCACGAATCTGGACAAGAAGAAGAACGAGTACACTTTCGTTAAAGGCACACCGAAGAAAAATTCGGCTAGCTCCTCGTCTGGATCCTCAGATGGTGATGACGAAGTTGGCGTCGGCGCCGAAAGAGAAACAGTGGATACTCCAGAGAAGAATACTGGAAGTTTGCCGAGTGGCTTCGTTTCAGGCACTGGTACTCCTGTCAACTTCGACGCATCGGTTGGAAACAGCGCGGACCCGACTCTGATGTCAGCCGAAGTCCAGACCGATGGCAAGTTCTCCATGGAAGTCAGCAAGTACTGGTCGCGGTACTGCGAGAGCCGCAAGAAGCTCCACGGGGTGTTTCCAGGCAACAATCACGGAGATCACGTATCAGATGGACTACCTCGGATGCATTAGCTTCAGCGCCGAGTACGGCATCGGGAAGTTCTCCGAGGAGTTCCGAGTCAGCTTTAGGGTGGACCAGACCCAGCCAAACTGTCAGCTCCAAGTGAATGAGGTGAAAGAAGGAAAATCCGAGGTTGTACTCGAGAGCAAATGTTCTCGGCCGAACAGGTGGAGGTGAAACCTGGCGCGACACCTGCGCCAGCCATTGACCCTGCAGATGCATACAAAGCCGTCCACGAAAGCGCCAAGGTCCAGTCTTCAAGTGGCACGAACACGACAAGCAGTGACGCTTTGTCATTCTTTGTGTTGGGCGTCAGTGCAAGAGTGACTCTCGATCCTCGCTGCAATTGCGTCAATGTTCGCGATGGTGTAAATATAAGTGATTGTTCGTTGCACTGTCAGAAGGCTCTGGAATTCGTGTGTTTGCTCATTCATTCACTTATGTGGTTCAGAAAACAGCGAAACTGCGTTGAGCGAACGAATGGAAGTGAGTCAACTTCTCAAATTTGCTACCATTTCCAAGCTCTTCGGTTCATTTTGGCAACATCACATTCATATATCGTACGTGTGGTTCCAAATCTTGCTCTGGTGGCTCGTAAATAATCCGTCGAGCATGATGCCTTTCATGGGGGAGGGGATCTGTACTTCCTGGTTGTCGTTCTTGGAGAGTTGAATTGAATGGGAAACGAAAAGCCAATTCGTTGCTTGGGTGGATTGAAAATAGCCACAAAGCGTCTCTGTGTGGTGGTGATGACACAATTACCGTGTGTGCTGGTGATCTCTTTTGCTTCTTCACCTTGAAAACAACCTCCACTTGTTAGTTCGCGGTTGTTTTCCATTTCGATCTCGTCATGAATCTGTCTGACCAGCCATATCTCCAGATGAGAGTTGATCTCCAACTAACTCGCTCTCTTTTTCGCACAACAGCGACCAAATGAGCTGATCGACGCACATACGCAGCGATTACTGTACGACCATGAGCTCCAGCATAACAAAAGCTCCAACAACATCTGTGCCATCCCCACCAACACTTCCGCCGTTCGCACCCGCTGGTGTTGTTCTGGGTCGGCCAAACAGAGAAAGCACTGTCCTGCCAGGAATTGAGGTGCTGCCCCCTGTGCTTGCTCGTGTGGGCGACTTTCTGGACCATAGCTGCCTGCGATTCTGGAGTATTTGATTCAATTTCATATTTTTTAGGTTTGTTTAGGCGGTCTATAAGCATAATGGTTCTCGATGCATTTGAACAGCTTTCGCTTGCCAGTAGGAGTAGCACTAGTGGCTCATGCTGCTATCGTTAAGCATTGTTGCATATCACAAAACTCACAAAAATCATATTCTCACTTCTCTTCTTATTGCTGCATCTCATCTTTCAGCACCCTGTTGCAAAAGCCAAAGCGATTTGCGTTATGTGGCGTGCAGCTCATCACTGCTGTCGCCACGTCGTGCACTTCAAGCAGGCACGCATGCATGTATGAGGTGTACTGTACACATAGAGAGTCAGAGTGGCACTGCATCTGATGATGCGCTGTCCTGCTGTGTATTGCACAGCAACTTGTGGGATGCACGCACATTTTCATCCGCGACGGGACAACCATGGTCGCCACATATTTAT
Organism: Globisporangium mamillatum; assembly: GCA_038050575.1. Taxonomy (NCBI): domain Eukaryota; phylum Oomycota; class Peronosporomycetes; order Pythiales; family Pythiaceae; genus Globisporangium; species Globisporangium mamillatum. Next base: position 37,892 of record JALBYZ010000081.1, read on the forward strand.
TCTGTGGGTGAATCTGCTGCTGGAAAATGGTTCAACCAATTTGATTTGTTCCGACCTGCGGGTGTTAAGCAGGTGGTTAAAATTAACATTCATGTACAACCTTTACACCTGCTAACAACCACCTTTCCTTTTTGGGGAAGTTGAAGTTGCGGAATGATGGTCATTTTGGCATTCCATTGTTGCTGTTGTTGCAATGGCCTTTGCTTTTGTATTCCCCAGCGCGGGCATTTGATCAATCTGAAGCGACGCAAGCCATGACGCTGAGCGCGGAATCGCAAGAAGAAGAGATGGCGTACTCGCACGATGATATGATGCTCTCGACGGTACGAATCGCTATGTGTGTATATGTGTATGGGCGTGGATATTTGACGCCTGAAATGGTATTAACTGCAGGTGGAAGAAGGGAGCGAAGAGAGCCAACTGTTCACTCAGAACGCTCCTCTGGATGAAGACCAGTGTGATGAGAATGGTGGCTCTGCAGAGAACAGCAACGATTGTGAGCAAGCAGCAGAGCGGCGCAGTAGCGATACCAACAGTGATGACGATGGCAACGGCGGAGAGGAAGACTATCAAGAAGATAACCAATACCACACACACGACGAAGAGCAGGCGAGTGCAGACGAGGTGACTAATCGGGATGAACTGCAGTACGCGCAGCAAGAAGGAGGAGCAGGAGATATAGCAGGGGAGGAAGGAGAAGCACATCATCTGGGAGAAGACGATCAGCAAGCAACCGACTATGTGGGTCAGTGTCACCTGCAGTTGGAGCATCTTCGCAAACGCAAACGCGAGCAGGAAGAGCATGTCGAGAATCTCGTCGAAGGTGTGTGGACTTTATGAAGCGCGCTTGAGATACGAATGCACTTCTGAAAATGACCTGATCCTTGTGTATTTTTTACAGCAACGTTTTCTCAAATCGACACGCTGGTCAACACGTTGATGCGCACGATGCAAGAATGCCACGCAGCTTCGCACAACCGCTTTGAGATCGCCGACGCGAAACTGGCTCACAATCTCCACTTTCATAACCGGGTACGTGCTCAATCAAATTAATGGATGACCATATTACAAGTGCGTGAACACTAATCTCAAACACATTGGCAACGTGACAGATGGAGAAGAAGCTGCGGATGATTGCGTCCATATTGTTAGAGGAGAGTGCGGATACACAGGAAGAAGAGTGAAGTGCATCGTCGTGACATCCAGAATTAAGATCAGACCAATCGTCAGCGTGGATAGTACAGGGAGATCAGTCATTGCGCTCGGGTGCTTCGTTCCACGGTTGTGCTTCACATAGTTATTTCGCGCGCTGGGATAGTCTCACAAGGCTTCAAGGTGATCGATTGCACAGCTTTTGCACTACTGCACGCTTGTATTCGCCATGTGGACTTCTAGATCTCGCCAAAATATCGTCCAAGTCGACCTGCTCAGGATAGTTTGCATACAGCCACTGGAATATCTCGAGGCTGTTGCTCGAGATGGCCCACAAGACAGTGTTCTCCGTGCATCCCTCGGTTCTGTTCGCGTGCAGGAAGAGCAGTGCATCGAAGAGGCGTCTTTGAACTGCATTCTCCATCGCAAGAGCTGTGCACCCCTCGGTTCGATTTTCATGAAGCCATTGAATTACTTCGAGCGTGCTGGACTTGTCGATAGCCCCAGTTGTGCAGCCTTCACTGCAATTTTCATGTAGCCACTGAACGACGTGAAGGTGCCCACATCGAGTAGCGCCGTCCATTGACTCGGTCGAACATCCTTCTGATCGATTCTCATGCAGCCACTGCACCACGCCCAGATGACCATATGAGGATGCCAAGTCCATCGCTGCCATTGCGCATTCTTCCGTGCGATTGTCGTAGAGCCACTTGACGAGCTCCAAGTGACCTCCCATTGCAGCACGGTCCATTGCACGAGCTGTGCATCCTTCCGAACGGTTTACATGGAGCCACTGCACGACATCAAGGCGGCCATTCGCAGCCGCCGTGTCCATCGCACTTGTCGTACAGCCCTCAATCCGATTTCTGTGGAGCCACTTGATGATATCGAGATGTCCGTATTCAGCAGCGCCGTCCATCGCTTTCGTTGTGCACCCTTCGCTTATGTTCTCGTGGAACCACCTGACCACGTCAAAGTGACCGCGTGTTGCTGCCTGATCCATAGCTCGATCAGTGCACTCATCTCCGCAAGGTACTCATAAACCCATTGCACCATGTCGAGATTTCCAGTTGCTACAGCGTCGTTCACCCAGCCGACACTTCCTCGCGCTTGCGGAAGCGTGTAGACCCACTTCATCATGTCAAAACTCCCGCTCCGACAGGCGATGGAGAGGCGCATGTTGCGATGTAACTCGAGCGGATAGCCGTGACTGAAGAGAAACTGCGCCATCTCGATATGCCCGCCATAGATCGCATACAGCAGCGCGTGCGGGCTCAAGGGGGATTCGGCACTTTCTCCGAGTCGCTGGGCGTTGTGCTCATGCAGCCACTTGGCGATCTCGAATTGACCGTGCATTGTAGCGCGGGATACCAGCTCACCGCCGCTTACCACCAGCTCAGTGGTCTCGATGTGCGGGAGGACCCACTGGAGGACCACGAGGTACCCATGCTGAATCGCAGCGTCCGCGATTCGCCGTCCCAGAGCGCTTCCGTGTTGTGTGCAAAGAACCGCTCGAGCAGCGTCAATTTGCTCAATCTCGCGGCTTCATTGATGCCTTTCATGGAGATCATAGACGGGCAGTGCTCAAAGCAGAGCCAGCTCACAATCGCACGATCTTCGCTCCTTACGGCCGTCACCAGCGCATTAACGGCGACGAACTCTTTGTAGTGCTGGTCAGCATCTGGTGAGCTCCACCCGCGTCGCGTGGCAGCAATACGACGCAGCAATCGAATGTCGCTGCGTTCACACGCTCGCACGAGGCTCCACAGCCCGGGTGTGACGCAGTCGAGGAACCCACTGATGCGCTCGACGACGCGCGGCAGCGCCTCGACGGCACGACTGCGACACACGACGGCGGCAGACGTGAGCGGAAGAGAAGGAGGCGGCGGCGGCGGCGGTGGTGGTTGCGGATCACGGGACGATGCCGCTGGCGACTGTATCGCTGAGCTTATACATGCGCGTGGAGCGCTTCGTGGGATTGGTCCCGCAAAATGAGTGGCTTCGGCGTGTTGTGATTGGGCTGGTGGAAGTGCTGGCAGGTGCTTCAAATTTCAAACATGTGATTCATGATTTCAAATTTATCCATCTTCAATCCGCAAAATCTGAGCCGAACAGGCACAGAACAGTCGGTATTATTGAGAGCTTGACAAGTTGGCGGAGCGTCACTATTGCGAGGGATATGTATCAGATTTTGCTCTCGATTTAATTTTTGGATGAATGAGATGCGGCACTATTACGGGGGATCTCGTTCTCCTGACTCAAAATGGTAAGGCAGATCATTCGCGAGGGAATGCTGCCTTACCATTTTGCGTGGGATCAGAACTCATGGTCACAAGTGAGTTGTGTTCACTGTCAAGTGTGCTCGAGTGTGGGATGATCTGAGTTACCCCGTTTTTTGTTGTTGCTGTTTTTGTTTCTGAGCGGGGGAATAACCAGCAAAAGTTGTTCATCATTATTTTGAGTCTCCATATCTTTTACTGTGCGCTGTTTTTGGATTTTTTTCTCCGAAAAGCGAACGTGTCACTCGCGCGGGGTTTCTTCTGTATTCGGGGAAGAGCCATTTTCATTTTGATTTTGTTTTGTGGTGCACATTTTTTGTGTGGGGACCTCAACTGGCAAAAGCAGCCGGTGTGAGCGAATCGAAATGAAAAAAAAATTCCTCGCTGCAAATCAGCCTTCTGACTCAAGAGTCAAGCGAAAAATAAGCCTTCGCATACGGTCGAAAGAAAGAAAAATGGCGAGTGTTCACTCTCTCTCTGTTTCTATCTGACGCCATGATCCAGCCACTCTCTGAACTCCTCCTGGGCTCTTCTTCCCCCGCTGGACGCTACGTCCAGCTCGACGAGGCGTTGCTCGTGGCTTGTGGTGAGTCGTCCTCGCTCTACTCGAGCGTGCGACCCTCGAAAGAGCACACAGCCGCACCACACAATCGCATTTGCGAGCAACAGCACACACACAGCACAAACAGATGACGTCCAGCTCTGCAACCTACCAAGCCCCAACACCACCTGCAGCAGCACAGCAATTGCCGCTGCCGCCGCTCGCGTCCGCGATCCTCGTCGTTGGCCAAGACGCGGAAGGACAGAGCACCGTCCCGTCCAAGATCGCTGCGCTGCCGCACGTTGCGGAGCTCGTGAGCGAGTTCCTGGATTGCGGTACCCCGCAGCTCTGGAGCATCTCGCGCGCCTGCGAGTGCAACTTCATGACACTACTGCCGCGCCTGGCAGCGCGTGAAGCGCTGGCTGTTGGTGCGGTGGACGATTACAAGAAGGCGTTTGAAGCCGGCAAGGGACTCGTGTTCGCGGTCAAGTATGACAGCATGGTGATGGTCCAGTGGCTGCACGCGTACTGTCCCAAGGCGTTCACGCGCAAGGCCATGGAGGTCGCAGCGAGCGCCGGCAAGCTGCACATGCTGCAGTGGATCGTCGCGAACTTTGAGAACGTTACGATCAGTCCGATCTTCGCCGAGCTTGCAGCGGAGAGCGGGCATGTGGACGCTTTCGAGTGGCTCTGGACGCACCCGAAGAGCTCTTCGGCGACGCTTTCCGAGCGCAGCGTCATTCAGACGATGGAGTACGCAGCGACGAATGGCCACCTGAGCGTGGTGAAGTGGCTGAGCGAGCACGAAGAGAAGAAGATCTGCAGCGGCGCGAGTCCGTTCTCGAACGTGCTTGCCAAGGCGATCCACTACGGTCATCTTGACGTTGCCAAGTACCTCTTCAACCTCGACGCCTTTTCACAGGGGATCACCAGCGAGGCGTATTTGCGGAACCTCGTGGTCGACAACCGAGACGCAGCGACGGTGCAGTGGCTGCGAGGGCTCTCGCAGCAGACACAGCAGCAGTCGCGCGTCATCGCGGTTGGGCAATGAGATGAGTGAGATGAGACGGAAAATGGGATGAGTGGCTATAAGATATCGTCCAAGAAGAAGTATCGATAATAATATTGTAAGTACATAAAATAAATATTTTGAATTGAAAATGGAAATGGCTCGACTTGCTTGTTATGAATAGATCCAAGGTGCCCTGGCTAATAATAAGCATCAAAGGGCAACTTTGGTGTCGTCTGATACCTAGCTCCAAGCCATGCATGCTCTGCATGAATGACCGACCGCTGCTGCCTATCTGTCAATCATTGCTCTCCATCTAGACCTTGACAGGCTGGCGAAAATGGAGCTCCACGCCTCTGGCCATGAGCACCAGCAGCAGCGACTGCACCAATTCTTGGCGCTCGAGCGTCCACCGCCGACCAAGCCGCCTCTACGCGCGACGAACGATGTGTCAGACATCCTGGGCACGCGGCCGCTGCTCAAGGACCACGTGTTTGTGAACAAGCCGCACTTCTACGACGCGCATGACATCCGCGGCTCGGTCAGCAAGGAGCTCCACCCGAAGAACCGAAGGATAGGCGACGACGACCGCTTCAAACAGTTGCCCATCGAGGGTTCGTTTGGCGTGGGAAATTGGCTATGGTACCAACAGAAAATGGTTTTGATACTAAACTGATATGATACGTCAATGGGTCATGTCGTCGTGTATAGGCTCGACGTCCCAGCCGTCAGGCTTCAAGACCGACCGTGTGTGCAATCCGCTGACGCCAGAGTACAAGCTGCCGAGCTTCATGAGCGCGCCACCGGTAACGTACTGTGACGATTCATAAAACTTGCGCGTATTCATTTGAATGTATCTGCCCGCTTGCTCTCTATGTGCCATTCATCCCATATTATCAGAGAATGCCTCCGTGGTTGAAGTTTCTAAGCTGAACATTTTCCTTTCTCTGGGTACATTGGTGTCGCCAATCGTCTATGCTCCTTCTGATGCTTTGGTACCAAATCGAAGCTCGTGCCGAAGTTCCTGCGCGATAGCTACGTTGTGAGCGACATCCAGGGCACGTCCAGCAAGAAAAAGGTCATAGAGCACCCACGGGACCCCATGAAGCTGGTAATCAACATCTGCAGGAATCCCAAAGGCTTTGTATGATGGCTTTGATACTTAATGAATTTACTACGTTGTGTCTGTCTCTTCTAGGACGACATCTTGGGGTCGCAGACCGGGTGGCTCCCACGCAACAAGCGTGGCCTACGCGAAAACCCGCCGCGCGATCACATGAACGTCGTAGATATAACCAACGTCGACTTCAAGTCCAGCCGCATCACGTACGTGGAACAGCCTTCCAAATTTTGAGATGGAACTATACATGTCATTTTGAAATTGGCTTACGCTACTGAGGCTTTGCGCTGAGGCTTTCCCAGGGATTGATCTAACGAATAATCCTTTCATGCTATCCTCCGACTGAATCTGTTCACTTCTAGAAATGTACTGAATCCAGTGTACACGGTGAACGGCATGACGTACCAGGACGATGAGCTCAGCCGGCCGATACCCCAGCACCGAAAGAAGGACAAGCCGAGCTACGCGCTGCAGACCTCCGACATTGAGGTACAGTATGCTCTGCAGTTGGCTTGGAACTAGGAATAATTGCCTTCTAGCTAGCCTAGCTAGCCTAGTAGAATTTGTTGCTCTCCGTCTGACTGATATCTTATTGATCCTTGTGAAGGGAGCAAGCTGTAGCAATCCAGCGAAATCAACCGTCGCGGGCATCATGAACGAGAATCGGCGCAACTTCCGCGTGATCAACGCGACGGACGACATCGTCGGCGCGAAAGCTGACACGTTCCTGCACAGCATCCGCAGCACCCGGCGCGTGGACCCGAATTCCCCAAATTACACGTCGCTCGACGGCCAGAAAGTGGACTCGAGTGCCGTGTCTGTGGGGCGAAGTATCGTGTTTGCGGATCTGATCAAGGAGCACGACATTGTCTGGAAGAAGGACGACGAGAAGAAGGATCAGCCGTATGTGGTTGCCAGCGTTGGCAACGTTGGACTCGGTGGGCATCACGAAAAAAAGGAGAAAAGTGGTGGTGCTCGACGATCCACTGCACCGACGCCACATTCCAATTCGTCAGCTGGAGGCTCAGCGATCGCTGCTAGTACCGCTCGCAGTATGGGCACGCCGGAGGTCAAGAGTAATACTGGGAGTAGCAGTCGCTTGACGCCTGCGGAGAAGAAACAGGTGATGAGTCGACAGGAAGAGATCCGACTCGTGCGCGAGTTGTCTTGATTTTCATGATTAGAGCAGAGAGAAAAAATAGAGCGATTCAATAAGGAGATCATCATGTATAGAAACCCACAACACACGGTACCAAGCGAACCTATTTGATCATGAGTTCCCATTGTGTTATAGTATGCAGCACACACGTACTTACATGGCGCTTTGCCCCATTGTCTTCTTTCGTAGTAGCCCTGGTACTGTGAGACTTATGTCAAATCAAACATGTCGTCGTCAGCAATCGCTGGTGCTGGTGGCTGTTGTCGCGATGGTTGGGTTGCACTAGTAGCAGCAGACGAGTGCTCCGTTGCGTACGAGGACTCGGTCGCGGTCGAGTGCTGCGAGTTGAACTCTTCCTCGGACGGCATCGCAAACTCGAGCGAGTCAAAGTCAAACGCCGAGGCGCCACGAGCGCCACCGGCTCCAAACGCGACAGTTGCTCGCGCCGCCGTGTCGTCGAAATCAAAGTCTTCCGTGATCTCCGATGTATCGTATTCCGGAACAGCAGTAGGAGCTGGGGCAACTGGTGATGCAGTGACAGCTGGAGCGACACGCGCTGGCACTGGCACTGGCACTGGAGCCTGGGCTGGAGCTGGAGCTGGAGCTGGAGCCGGAGCCGGAGGTTGAGCTGGAGCCTCTGGGGGTACAAAAGAATTCAACGACGGAGCCGCACGTGGTTGCTGTGGACGCTGTTGGCTCTGAGTTCGGCTAGCAGACGTAGGCGCAGCTGGTGTCGGTGCAGCGCGTTGAAAAGGAGGGGCAAAAGCAGCAGCGTCACCGCCGTAGATCGTCAGCTTTCTCGAGATGCGCGAGATCTGGTTGTCCAAAAAGCTAAAGCCCTGCTTGCGAATCGTGGTCTGCAGCAACTCTTCGTTGCCCAGCTTGTACGCGCGCACAAGATCTTCTGCTAAAGCACATTCGTCCGAGGACAGGTACGCGTCCTCCTGGAGCTGGCGCATGTACGCCTTGTCCGCCGCCGCGACGTCCCCTGTCGTCAGCACCAGCACGATCTCGCTCAGGTAGCATTTGTGCACATTCGCCTGCTGGTCGATCTGCTTAAAGATCTCGACCAGTCTGCCCAGCAGCTCCAACGCATCATGGTACATTGCATTCTTCACAAAGAAGGCCAGGGTCTTGCGGAACGGATCCACAGCGAAATGTGGCTTGTCCTGCGCCTCCATTAGCGAGCACGCGCGCGCATAGAGATCTTTAAGCTGCTTCACGTCCGTCATGCCGTTCTCTTCGCAGACCGCGGCACCTTTCATGAGTGCGTCGGCGGCTTTGCCTAGCTCCCCCATGTCGCCGTAGTTGCTGCTCGCTGCTTCGTACGCCTTCTTGGCCTCGGCGAGCAGCGCGAGCTTGTCGCTACCGCTGGCGCGCGAGTCCTTGATCTGCTGCACAGCCACCTTGGCGACGTTCTCGTAGTTCTGCGCGGCGCGGAAGCTCGACTTGTTCTTGATCTGCACGCCCGCCGCCTGCGTGAACACGCGCTTGGCCATGTCATGGTCGCCCGCGGCGCGATACGCGTCCGCCGCCTTCTCGAGATGCGGCGCGGCTGCTAGGTAATCCGGCGCCCAGCGCAGCATCGTCTTCGCGAGGTACTTCTCCGCCTGCTTGAGGTTCTCCTCCGCCTCCTTGCGCTTCTTGGCCTGCAACGCGGACGACATGATCACTCGCTCGCTTGAAGGATCTGCTTGTTGATACAGGATGATCTGCGGGTGACGACGATGGAGGATTGATTGATTGTGGGAATGAATGAGGAACTCTTCAATGCGACAGCAAAGCAAAGCAGTGTTGTGTGTCGGCTTGTGACTTGTGACTGACTGCTCTATTCTATTCTATTCTCCGGATCTCTGGATTAATGTGGACACGTAAATAAGGACAAAGGATGAGTTTATATAACGTGGGACACATTATATACAATATGAATAGTATGGGCTACATTATTTAAGGTTAGTGACAGGAGGCATTCAACTGGGGGGAATGCTTCTGGGTGAAAATATTTCGTGCGGAAGATCTTGAAAAGCTGCAGTCGATCGAAGATGAAGGACGAGAAGGTGATGCATGAGGCTGATGCGGAGAGCAGCGCTGGCAAGAAAAGCGGCGATGTGCCAGTTTCATCAGCGCCGTCAGAGCGAGGCGTTATAGAAGGCAGTAGTGACGCTCACCTCCACGCGCAAATGGATGCGCAGGTGGGTGTCGGCGAGGTGACGAGTGATAAGATGGCACAGCAGTGTGATGAAGACGACAAAGAGGAACGCAAGCCACTGGCGTCGACGCAGCAAGAAAATGCGGTGGCATCAAGCCGTGTATGCCTGCAAAAGAACCTCCAGGTGTACGAGGTGACGCTACGCAAGGACATGTATGGGCTCGGGATCTACTTCACGGATGCTCACGGGAGTGCGATTGTGGACCCGAAGTTACCATTCTACCGCCTGCCGAACGAAGTGGTCGCCCCGGGGGAAGCAAGTGGACTGATCATGCCAAGCGACGTGCTGTGCGCGATCAATGGGCGCGTATTGCAGGGATTGTCATTCGTATCGGTCGTCGAAGAGCTACGGCGCATCCCCATCGGTGACGTCACGCTCGCATTTGAGCGTCCTTTTCCTCTCGTGACGCTCGTGCTCCAATCAGATCAAAACAATGAACCAAGTCGCCAGCTCAACAACCAAGAAAACGACCACGACCTTGATCAAGCCCAAGACAATAGCGGACCAGACGTAGAAAACAACCAGTTGGAGAATGACACCTCGGGGGAGAGCGATGAGAAGCGAGCCAAGCGCTGGAGCGTCTTCCAGCGGCTGAGCTCCACCGCAGCGTCCATCACAGGCGCTGCTGGAGCGTCATCCATTGCCGCATTGGAGATCGCGGCACTCGAAGACCTTCTCTCAGAGATGGAGGCAAAGCTGCAAAGCATAGAAGAGAGCCTCGAGCGCGAGAAGAAATGTCGCTTCCTGGCGGAGAAGAAAAACATCTTATACCGCACCGAGCTGCTGCGTCTGAGCGAAGAGAACTCGCTGCTGCGCTACAAGCTGGCCAAGGAGAAGAGTTCAAGAGCGCAGAAGGACGAGTTTTGCCGGAATCAGCTCCACCTGGCGATCTAATCGATGGCTAAGTCTGTTTATCTCTGTATTAATTTAGCTCTGTATTTGCGTTCTTGTACTAATCTCATTGATGGACGAATTGAATGGAGAACCAGTCCATTTATTTGCCTACGTACAGCCAACAACGAACGAACGTGGCTGAGTGACCTGCTTCAGTGGCTGATTGATTGACTAATGGCAGCAACACCAACCTCAGTCTCACCTTTAGCAGTCATGAAGCTCGAGGCCGACGAGGAGCTCTCCCAGATGGACATGCTCGTCAAAGATAACCTCAGCGGCTCGTACGTGCGCTCCATGTCTTCCGGCGTCGAGATCACGCTTCGAGACGGCCTAACGGCGAATGTGCAGGACTACTTGAGTCGCATCGTCAATGAGCTCCACCTTATCAGCCGCTAGACGGCAGATTGCTGTCGGTACATGCTGGTATGCCAGGAGAAGCAGAACAAGGAGTACAACCGCCGGCGCGCATCGGAACACGAGAAGACGCTCACAGTGGCAGCGGCAGCCGCAAACTCACCACAGAACTTGCTCTTCCAGACCGATCTCGAGCTGCTCCGACAGGAAATGCAGCCCTCGTACCTCGAGATCTACCAGCGATGCGCGACCAACATTGCCTACGTACAGAGCTCGTTCCACACCGAGAACGACAAGCAGCTAAACGAGTTGCGAAAGAGGTTTGACGACAAAATCCGCTTCTTCACGCAGCAAACGATCGGGATCATTGAGAAACATCACAGCGAAGGTGACGCGAAGATGACGCGAAGATGAAGAATGTCGAAGCTAGCATTCGCCAGTTGCAGAGACAGCTCTCGGGTGGCCAGAAGAAGCTGAGTAGTCTCAAAAGTTCGACGACAAACTCGATCGCGACGCTTTCAAGCTCGCTGTATTCACGACAGGGCGACACTGTCTCCTGTATCTGACGAGTGGAGAACGCCAAGACGTCGCTCTCACTGCAGCTCAACGACATGCGGACCAGTATTGATGAGTCGCTTCATAGTCTGAAAGCTGAGTACTCGCAACTTTCTTCCAAGATCCAAATGATCTGACTGGAGCTTCAGGAGAACTCGGACGACTGTCAGCGGAAATTGCAGCTCATCAAGCACTTGCAGAACCGGTTTTCCGGTGCGAATCACCACCAGGATACGACGACGTGGGTGCCGATTCTGGTCCATCAGACGACAGGAATAAAGTAGTTCGTACCCCCGGAGCTACTTCAGCCAGCAACTACTCGCACCAATCCAATCCACGAATGAAGAACGAGATGTTGGACTTTGTCTCTGCGAACGGCATCTCTTCAAGCAGCTACACGGGTAGCGATGGTGGCGTAAAGATCCCGACAGGATCAGCAGCGATGACGACTCCCGGCTGCTTCCTCTACGCGAAAGCGGCTCTTCCACAGAGAGAGAGAGAGGGGGGGGGCTTCTGATGCAGCAACGTTCAAGAGGTCAGCAGCGTATACCACCACTGGTAGTGGCGGAAACTTCTCGAACGACTTGGAGCAGCCATCTTTATCGCCATCACAACTGCGATCTCCATCGACAGCAGAAGAGAAAAGCAGAGTCTACCATGATTCAGTAACTCCCCGATTCGCTGTTGACGATGTTTTGATCATCCAGCAGTCGGTGCTCTCACAATCGCTTGGACGCGAAGACGAACTGGAAGTTTTCTTAGGGACGACTCCGACTCCAGAACTACAGCGACTCTCAACGCTAGCCCGACCGCAAAAAGACAACGAGGAGAAGGAGAAACAAGCGTTGGCTCGATCTGCAACAACACTAACAGCAATAGCAGCAGCAGCGCTACCAGTAGCATCTCGACCCTCTATCTCCATCGACAGCATCTCTTCTAAATTGCGACTCTCACAAGGAATCCCAGGAGCTTCGTCTCGCAAACTCCAAGCTTCAAGTTTAGTCCAACAGAAGAGCAGCGCCAGCAATATCCCTTCGTCTACTTTCCCGCGCTCACCAGCAGCTCCTCCGCGATCAGATTCAACACGCTGGCGATAGACAACAGCCTCTGAAGCCAATCAAGTCAATCAACCCCATACCATTATCAACATCAGTGCGATATTTACAGTAATAACCAACCTGGGAAGACTCGTCACCTCTTGTTTCTATCTATCTGAATCAGCAGGAGATGACGCTGCAGAGGTTTTTCCATCGCGGCGGCTCGACGTTTGCCTTCGCGATGCTGCTCGAGTACGTCCCTAGATCCTTCACCCAGAGCGCAAATTCCTCCAGGTTGCTCTTCAGACGGTCGTTCACAGCCTCGTCCGAGCTGCAATAGAAAAACAAGGCAAAGACACAAATGATCGCAGGTAAGCGAGCCAACCCAGCCCACGCAAACTAAACACCAGTCAACACCGTGCTCACCTCGAGATATAGTCCACGTAAAATATATAGTCCCTACAAGAACAGCGGTGCCAAAGTTAGTTTCTCAGTCTATACAAACAGCAACTCCAACAGCAACATTATGAAATACAGAACGCACCAGTGATGTGTCTCGGACGTGAACAGCGAGCCCGCGGTCGCTGCTGGACGGCTCTCGATCTTGATGATCATCAGGTTGCGCAGCGCAAACGCCGCGACAATTTTGAAGAGCGCCTGCGCCTCGTTCGGCACGGCGATCACAACGCTCGACTTCTTGCGCACGATCGTCGACGAGTTGAGGCCGAGCGGCAGCGGCTTGGCGTCCAGGCGACCGAGGATCATGTACCGCGTCTCGTTGTTCAGCTCGTTGCCGACACCTTTCTCCAGCACTTTGAGGCCGTGAGCCGTCGCCGCTTTCTCGCTTGCGATCGCCGCGACGTTCTTCACACCCTCGTGTTTCACGATCTGGCACGCGCCAGCACTGTCCCACGTCGCCTGGCGGTCGATGATCATGCCGATTTTGCGCTCCATATCGCAAATGTAGTCTTCGCAGTGGTCGAGAACTGCTGGGTGTGAGAGCAGGCACTGGATGTCCTCGATCTTGGTCTCCGGCAGAGCACACAAACATAGCTCCTGGACGCACGCAATCTCACCCACAATCTTCAAGTGTGAGCCGATGAGGCGGTCGAGGTTGCCGTGGAACGTGCCCGAGATCGAATTTTCCACGGGAAGCACGCCGTACTCCACTTCGCCTCGCTCGATCGCGTCCATCACGTGACCCACCTGGGCGTACCCGACAGTCTCAAACTCGGACGGAGTCAGTGTCTTGGTCTGTTGGAGCTCTTCGAACGCCAAGCGCGCCGCGACATCCGAGAACGCGCCTTCTTTACCCTGGAACCCGATCAGCAGAAAGTCTTCCTGAGTTGATACCACCACACTCGCCGCTTTCTTCTTCTTCTGCGCTGGAGCAGCAATCTTCTTCGCTTCGTCGAGCACACTGGCGACTGGCACGCCCAGGACGGTTGCGACCCCATTGATGCCATCCACCTTGTCGACAGCACCGGCAGCAAGCGCATTGTCTCGCTCGCCGGTGGCAGTAGCACCGATAGAGAGATCCGCGTCACCTACCTTGCGCTTCAAGGGTGTGCTCTGCGAGGTGGCCTTCTCGCCAGTGGATGGCCGCCGGCCCGCACCAGGTAGCCGCCGTGCGTTCGGATGGAGCTCCGCGAGCTGCGTCTCCTTGTCGCGCCACGCGCGGATGCAGTTGCGGTCGACGTTGAAGCGCTTGGCCACCGCGCGCAGTGACTCGCTCTTGGCCGCCTGCACAATCGCCAACTTCTCCTCCACCGTGTAGCTACGTTTCTTCTCGCGCGTCGTTGTTGTCGTCGCCGTCGTCGCCACCGGTGGCTGCGTCGCTGGAGGCTGCTTGTCCAGCATTATCTCGTCCGCCATCTTTGGTCTCGGAACTGAGCTGCTCGGCTGTTGTTATCAGCGGATCTGCTTGCCAAATGGGAACAATTAGCGAATAATACCCCCCGGGGCCACACAGCCACCCACATTTTTTGGTCAAAATAACGTGGGCTACATTGTTGTAGGACACAGCCTGCTTCGTTTAGGTGGTTGTAAGCTTATTTCAGGGTGTTTGTCCTGGAACAGGTTCAGTTTCGCAGAGGGTTCTTCTGCTTAGCCTAAAACCCAGACCTGCTTTGAAAACGGGTTACAATTTGGATATCTCTATGTGTTAAACAATTAAAATGTCCAGATTAAATTACGGGTCTGTACCCATGGGCTATGTCCTTTCAGACCCGTTTCTACAGACCCATTCACCCATCAACCCAACAAAAACGCTCTTCGCATTTTTCCGGTTCATCGTGACGGCTCGTTCGTTCCCAATCCATTAAGCTCAAGCCTCCAAGCGCACCAAGTACCTCTATTTACGCGGCGCTATCTATCGGTCTGCGCGCGTGTGTGTCTGTGTCTCTGTGTGCGCGCGCGAAGTCACCTACAGACTAAACGTGCGTCATGAGCTACAACGACAACCGACGAGGCTTTGGCGGGCGCAGTCGCGGCGGACGCGGTGGTCGTGGTCGCGGATCGGGCGGCGGCCGCGGCGGCTACGGCGGCGGGAACGCGCCGGGACTCGGCAGTGAGATCTGCCGGCGGTTCTTGGACAACAAGTGCGACTATGAACAGCAAAGCGAGCGTCCGTGCCGGTTCCCACATTTTGTGAAGAAGATTGGCGAGACGCGCGGCCACAGCGGCACGATCAAGGACGTGGCGATCTGGGCGTCCCACCAGCAGCTCTTCACGTGCTCCATGGACTCGACAATCAAGTGGTGGGACTGCGCGTCATGGAACGAGATCTCGACGATCAGCGTCGTCGACGCGGCTTCTTCCGCGAGCACCGGTGCGGCTGGTGGCGGTGGTTTCAGTGGCTTTGGCAGCGCGAGCGGCGGACGCAACAACAACAACAGCAGCAGCAACAAGGGCGAAGGCGTCGCGGCGATGGTGCTCGCCGGCCCATTCCTGTTTGCGGGCTTTGAGGGCGTGTTCCCGTTCAACAAGAAACTGCCGGTGGGCATGATCCGCGGCTGGAATCTTGAGAACCAGGCGCAGCCACCGTACGAGTTCCGCGTGTCCGAGTCGCTGCCGTTCGCGCACTCGCAGAGCGTCATGTCGCTCACGGTCGCGACCGACTCGGCGGGCAACGCGACGCTATTTAGCGGCGGCTCGGACGGACTCATTCGCTACTGGCAGCTAGACGCGACCACAAACGAATTCAAATGCCGCGGCACGCTGGAAGGCCACGTGCGCGGCGTCACGCGCCTCAAGACCTTTGTCGTCGGCACAGCACCAATGTAAGTGATAGTTGTAAATGGTTCCTGTATGTCATGACGATTGCATCTAGGTACTGATTATTGCAAACTCGTTACGACAGCCTGGCATCCGCCTCCATGGACACAACGATCCGGTTATGGGATCTCTCGACGTACCAATGCGTGAAGGTGCTGGCGGCAGACGACAACGGCCACACGAACGCGGTGACGGACCTGGAGTTCTGGGTGAACCAGAGCGAGACGTTCCTCATCAGCGGCGGCCTGGACAGCGAGATCATTGTATGGAGCCTTGCGCCGCCCTTCCAGCAGGTGTTCAAGGAGACGCAAGACAACCCGGTGACCGCGATCTGCGGCACCCAGGACGGCGCGCAGATCCCCGTGCTCCTGGTCGGCACTTCGGTAAGTTTGACGCTCGAGTCTATAGGTCTCTAAGAGTTATTGGTATTGAGAGTTACCATTGGCTCATTCTTACAACATTGCATCCAACAGGATGGCTCCATTACAGTCAAGGAGCTCCCGACGTTCGCGTATAAGACGACTTTGTCGGGGGCCGCGAACATCGGCCACCAGGACGCTGTACGCCGAATCGCCGTCGGTCCGCTGAATACGTTCTTCTCGGTCGGCAATGACCGGAAAATGCTCGCGTGGCAGATCACGGGCGACTCGACGGCGATCCAACCAAAGCAATAAGCAAGTGAGCCAGTCCGCTCCAGTCCTTTGTGGCCTGTGGACTCCCGCTGAAAGATGAATGATACTTCGAGGGTTGACTCATTGCAAGAATCACAGAATCACAGAATCACAGAATCACGGAATCACAAATGAAGAACCAAGAAAAAGAAGAAGAACGATGACGAAGACGAAGATGAAGAGGCAGTTTAGTATTAGGACACAGAGAGCAAACTGGCGAGTACTTGCTCGGTTGGGTGGGGGATTTGCCCTCGCCAACCCTTTGTAGGAAACCAATAGACACAGACAACCAAAGTCTAACCGTGAACAAAGAGTAACAGCAGCAAACAGCATTACCAGAGGCGCACATGCCATCGACAGCAGACACAAAGCCTTTCTCTCTCTTCACTTAGCGCTGCCCATTTTTCTGATGTTCACTTTCTAATGATAATCTAAAAGTACGAATGGGGTATTTCGGATGTGTTCTTCTCTTCCAATGTCCTTTGTAGCAGGATCGTCTTTGAAGAAAGACGATCCTACTACAATGCTGCCCGCCGTCAAAGCGTCAAGCTAAAACGTCACGAACTGGTCGGGAGAAGCCGACGGAGGGGTCTCCGGAGATGCGACTGTAGCTGTTGCACCCGTTGATACACCATCAGTCATCATAGAGGTGCTTGGCATTTCAATGCCGCTAGTGTTGCTGGTGGCGTCCACAAAGCTCGCTTCGGGTCGTCGTCGTGGGCTGTTGTCGTCCATCGAGAGCCGATTCGGCACGCGCGCCGTCTCTTCTTCGAAAGACGGCATCACGAGCTCAATCTGCTGCACGAGTAACTCCTCGCGCTTCAGCACGTCCTGTTCCGAGCTACTGCCACCGTCCCCTCCAGACTCGGGCGATGACGGAGACGACGACGGCAGCAGTCCCAGCTCTTTCTTCACGCGCTGCAGCCACGTCGACGCCTTCTGATACGACGAGTTGAGTGCGTAGGCTTCTTCAAAGCACTTTGCCGCCAGGTCCAGCTGACGCTTGCTGTAATGGCAGAGCCCCATGTTATGGCTGGTGACGTGGTGCTTGCCCATTTCGTGCATCGATAGCGTGTAGAACGCCAGCGCGCTGTCGTAGTCGTGGATGCCGTAGTAAAGCCGTCCGATCTCGAACGCAATGTCCTTCTCCTTGTCGAGCGCGTAGTAGTTCTTCCACACGAGCGGGATCCCATAGCGCACGTCCTTCTTCAGCTTTGGGGGGCACGCGGGCGAGTGGTCGAGCAGAACGTCGCGGAACTTGTAGAACACATCCGGGTCCCAGCAGCTGAGCTTCATAAGTGCCAGCACTGCCTTGAGTGTCGGCGACTTGGTGTCTTCCTTCATGGATTTTTGCATCACGAAAAAGTCGTTCGGACCGAACGCCGAGATCTCGTCCTCATATGCGACCGTCAGATTCGGGAACTTGTGGCTGCGCTCTTCGCAGACGCGATCCAGGTCCTCGCCATAAAGCTTCTCCATACTGGTCGCACCTGGGTTTCCATCACCGCTGGACGTGCTGTCTCCTGGCAGCACAAACACCGACACTTTCAGACTCGCCTCTTCTTGCGGACTGTGCAGCGCAAAGCCGCCGCGACTCGCAAAGTAGATGCCGATGGCGTGGTAGTTGACCATGACCGAGAAGCTCCCGTGGACAGCGATGTGCGGGTCGCTCACGCCGCGGAAATGGTCTGGGTTACTGTTGCCCTTGTCGCCCGAGAGCACGACCAGACGGTTCGACGACAGCGCGCTCAGCCGCTCGATCGCTGAGAGCGCGCCGATGGGCACGAGGATCGTTGCGCCGGAGGACGCCGGATCGTAGTACTCGTGGTACCACTTGAGGATGTTGTTCAGGTGCGGCTTGTCCTCGCCGTAGAAGCTCTCATCAATCTGTTCGTACTTGTACAGGTTCGAGAGCCGCTTGATGATCTCCGGGTCGAGCGGGTCCGGCTCGACGCTCTTCCGCGAGCCGACGCTGATTAGCCCTTCCTTGAGCATGCCCTGCTCGACTTGGAAGAGGTCGTGGTACAGCGTGTCGAATAAATAGTTGGCGATAATGCAGAGCGGGTTTTTGAGCTCCTGGGGGCGGATCACGATCTTGGACGAGAACAAACGCAGCTCCGTGTCCTTCGTCGCGTCGAAGATCGCAAAGTCCACGATGCCACGCTTCACGAACGGCGCGAGCGCCGGGTGGGTCTTCCAGAAGTTGAAGTTCTGCTCCGTAAAGTCCGTCATCACGTAGCGGATCTTGTCCAGCGGGAAGCCCAGCACGCTCTACACAATATAGTGAGACACAACCCATTAGCATGGAGTATGAGCCCGCCACTGAGAGCGAGGGTGCACAGATCATACTGTACCTCGGCTTCGGCTAGTGCCTTGAGAAAGTAAAAGCTGAACTTTCCCGAGCCCGTGCCGAGCTCCACGATGTAGAACGGCTCGGACGTATCCAGCTAATGCACACACACACATCCAGAGAAATGGTAAATGTTAGATGAGTAGTCCACAATATAGAAGCGACAATATAACGAAAACGTACCGGATGCTCGCTCCCTGCGCGCATGACATCGCGGAAGTAGGCGCGCAGCACGTTGCTGTAGCGCTTGGCGATGAACGTATTGGACGTGATGAAGTGCGGCACGATGCCCTGCGCCCACGACTCGACGCCCTCGCGGTCGTAGAACGACATCATGAGCTTCCACAGGTGGCACTTGGAGAACGGCGTGTAGTCCTCCAGCTGGCACCGCTCCGTCGCGGTTGAAGCTGGCGCCGACGGCACTGGCGACAGGCGCACTTCGTCTTGCTTCATGCTAGTAGCGGCACTGCTGCTGACACTGCTGCTGTTCTCCAGCATGGATGGCGCAGGTGGCGGCAGCGACAGCGACAGCGACGAAGAGGAGAGTGATGGTAAAGAGGTGGGCGTGAGCGCTATCGTGGTGACACCGTCGCTGTCCATGGACGCCTCAATGATCGTCGGCGAGCGCGTCTGCTCACCATTCACGAGAGCATGCGGCATGTTGCTCGGCAACAGCGCAGCCTTCGTCATCACTGCGTCCACAGCTCCAGCCATAACAGTAGTAGTAGATTGTGACGCCTCGAGCGGCGTCGGATGCACGCTCACCACGCTCTCGCTCTCGTCGACCGGATGCGTCATTGCGCGTGAGGGACAATACGATTGTATGGAGACGAATAGACTGCAGCAGCAGTAGCAGCAGCAGACGGAAGAAGAGGAGGCAGATGTGCTTGTGGCGGACGGCGCGGGATGCGATCTGGAGGCAGGCAGGAAGGGCAGCAAGAGACGCGCGCCAGGAGGAAGAGGTCGGTCGTTATGCTTTCCTTTTTCAGCCGTTTTGCGGTGAAGAGGTACACACATAATCTTGCTCTCTGAGACTGCAACGAGCCGCAACGAGCCGGGCCGAGCTAATATGGCATGTTCATGCTAATATCATAAGTATGAATTTATAATCGTGCTTTCGGATTCCAAACCGTATAAGTTTTTCAAAAGTTTTCTATAGAAATTCCAGTATCAATTAGGTCATAACTATAAAAAAATTTCGAAATTTCGCGTAAAAAATAATCATGGAAGCCAAGAAATAAGTCTCATTGTTATGACCCGATTGAATCAGAAGATTCTATCGATCCATAAACAACGAGTCTTACGGTTTTGTCATCCCATGATTAGACAACTCCCATAAAGAAGCCGGCTGTCACTGCAGGCTGCTTGCGTTGATTCGCGTGCTGCCACATGGTAAAGTGCAGCCCCGTTCTTCGCGGCGTCCTCCACCACTTTCGTCAAGCACCATCTTTCGCTCCGATTTCGATGGAACCGCTGAATGACTTCCAAGTACCCGTTGTCGGCAGCTTTGATCATCGCTTCCACCCATGGTGTCCACTTTCTGAGGACAGACGCAATTCACATTAAAACTGCGTTTTTTATGTGTGTGGATAAATCGTTTTTGGGTACACTTTTCCCTTGGTTCCTATGGGAAGGCAGAACTAACCTCGATTCGCTCACTCAGCACTTCGAATCGGATGGTAAGAATTTTTGTGTGAAGAAAAACGAAGCCATTCGATGTTTGTCAAAGACACCCAAGCGCTTGTCGTGAACGTCAGCGCGGAGCTATACAAGGCAGGCTTCGCAGGTGACGACGCGCCTCGCGCTGTGTTCTCGTCGGCGGTGACGCACACGAGGCACTCCGACGTCATGTTTGTCGCCAACCACGAGACTACTCCCTCACCCCATACTACCCGTGAGATGATTACCAAGT
The DNA here is from genome assembly GCA_038050575.1 of Globisporangium mamillatum. Classification (NCBI taxonomy): domain Eukaryota; phylum Oomycota; class Peronosporomycetes; order Pythiales; family Pythiaceae; genus Globisporangium; species Globisporangium mamillatum. The sequence goes on from JALBYZ010000081.1 coordinate 58,411, forward strand.
ACCCAGTCGACGAGCATGGCATCATACGTTCTACAGTGAGCTGCAGGTCGTGCCAGTGGACCACCCCGTGCTGCTCACCGAAGTCACACTGAACCCAAGACCCAACCGAGAGCGCACGGCGCAGATCGTGTTCGAGACGTTCAATATGCCCACGATGTACGCTGTGCCTGTTTACGAAGGCTACGCGGTTCACGACGCCATCGGACGGCTGGATATCGGAGCGCAGGGTATGACCGACCTCTTGGTGAGGATGCTGGACTCTGAACATCATAGTGCTGGTGGTGAGTACTTGTTGGAGGGCTCGACTATTGGAAGAAAGATCGCGTGCGATATCAGGGAGAAGCTCACATACGTCACGCTGGACTTTGACGAAGAGTTGCAAGCGGCTTCGCAGGATCCAAGTCGTTTTGAGAAATCCTACGCACTCCCAGATGGGACCATCGCTGTGGTTGGGAGCGAGCGGTTCCGCACTCCAGAAACACTCTTCCAGTCGTGGCTACTCGGGAAAGAAACAGGTCAAGGTCTCCACGTGTGCGCTCTCCAGAGCATCCACAAGTGCGCCACTGAGATCCAACAAGACTTGCATTCCAATATCCTGCTATCGGGTGTCAACACGAAGTGTCCAGGTTTTGAAGCGCGCGTGGCGAAGGAGTTGGTAGCATTGGCACCTTCCGCCATGAGCATCAAGGTCGTCGTCCACCAGAGAGTGAGTACGCAGTCTGGCGTGACGGCTCGATCCTGGCGTCGCTCTCGTCGTTCCAGGAAATGCGGATCTCGGCAGCAGAGTACGACGAGATCGGTCCATCGATCGTTCACCGCAAATGCATCTAACTAGCTCCAGCAAATGGTCGTGTAAGTACTAATGACATTGTTATTTGTTACTCGGAATCAAGGCAGCGTTCTTAGAAAAGAGAATTGAAGCTCAATTTCGACCCTCATTGTCCAGCTCACAGACATCACAAAACAAGAATAGTTCAATGTAAACGACATTTGCCGTCACCACACACACTGTGGCTTCGCCAACTTACTCCGCTTCGGTTGACTGCCAGTCGCGTGCTCACTCACTTGCCCACCACCTGTTGGTAGATATCCTCGGTGCTCGGCGCTTTACCAACCTTTTCGAGCATCGCCTCGACCCCTGCGCGGTAGTTCTTGTCGATATCAGCCAGCTGCCCCAAGTACGCGTCGATCACGGCCGAGCTGCAGAAGCGCAAATACATCGCCGTGTTCTTGTAGAGGTTCTGGCGACCCTCAGCGTCCAGCACTTCGCGGTAGAACTCGCGCACCTGGTTGTACTCCGAGTCCTTGCCCTCATGACGACTCGACGGACCACGTACGAGCGAACCAACCATGTTGACCGCCTGCCAGTCCGCGTCCGAGGACACTCGCTGCTGATTGCTCTCGCGCGTCGCCGCGTACGGGGACAAGCCGACGCCATTCGAGTCCGCACGTGCCAGTCCGTCGCGGCTCTGCGGACTGAAAAATTTGGCCATGAACGGACAGTTGACGGGGATCTGGTGATGGTTCACGCCCAGGCGGTGGTACTGCGCGTCGCGGTAGAAGAACATGCGCCAGTTGAGCAGCAAGTCCGGGCTCGGCTCGATCCCCGGCACCAAGTTACCGGGGCTGAACGCCGCCTGCTCCACATCACGGTGGTAATTCTCCGGGTTCTTGTTCAGCACGAGGTTCCCGAGCTCGTGGAGCGGAAAGTCAACGTGTGACCACACTTTAGTCACATCGAACGGGTCGTACGAACACTTCTTGGACTCATCTTCGGTCATGATCTGCACGCTCACGGTCCACCTGGCCTCATTGCCGTTCTGGATGTACTCCCACAGGTCGCGCTTCGCGAAGTCCGGATCCACGCCGCACATTTTCTGCGCTTGCTCGAACGTAAAGTTCTTCTTGCCGACCTCGGGCACAAAATGGTACTTCACGTATACGTGGTTGCCGTTCGCGTTCACCCACTTGAACGTGTGGCAGCCGAAGCCGTCCATGTGACGCCAGCCGACGGGGGTCGCCGAGTCCGAGAACAGCATCGTACCGGCGTGCATGGCCTCGGGGTTCGCCGCGAGGAAATCGATCGTGGCTTCAAGGTCCAGCAGGAAGTTCTCCGGGTTGCGCTGCTGCGAGCGGATCACGTCGGGGCCTTTCATCGGGTCGCGCACGAAGAAGACCGGCCAGTTGAGCCCGACAATGTCGTAGTTGCCGTCCTCGGTGTAGAACTTGACCGCAAAGCCGCGCGGGTTGCGGCCCGAGTCCGGAAACTCCCTGCCGAATGTCACGGTGCTGAAGCGCGTGAACACCGGTGTCTTCTTGCCAACACTGTTCAGGAACTTGGCCTTGCAGTGTGAGCTCAGGTCGTGCGTGACTTCAAAGTAGCCGAATGCCCCCGAGCCGGCAGGATGCACCATGCGCTCGAGGATCTTGGCACGGTTGAACGTCTGCTGCTTCTCAAAGAGCGTGGTGTCCGACGACACTGGGCGTCCGTCGATCTGCAGCGCGTGCGAGACCGTCGGCAGCGGCTGGCCGAACGCCGAGGTGATCGTGCTCTTCGAATCTTGGACGGGTGGTGTGAGCCCCGTCATGCGCGCCATGGCGTTCGTGACGGACGGCATCGCCTGTCCGACCATCGACGCGATGCCGCCGCTTGTCTTGGAAGTGTCGCCGGTTGGGGTAACCCCCGTCATGCGCGCCATCACAGCTGCTGGGTGTTCCATGGTTGCGTCGAGAGATAAATTCGCTTGCTTGCTGTAGTTGTAGCTGTAGTTCGTGCGAGCCCTTTGTGGAAAATTCGCAAGTGCGCGAGGCAGAAATCCTCTCGCCTTGTCGGACTCACTAGAAGCAACTACTCTCGCCAACGGCTTCATCCATACCTGACAGTTGAGAGGTGCATACCCTACGTCGGGACAAATTTTGGAGTTTCCTACTGATCGGAAATCGAAAACACCCCGCTTCCAGAGTATATATTGATGAGGAGCATGTTCTAAACAGAGGGCGCCGGCCCTCATATCCTCTTCGCAAAGATCTCAGCCTTTACGAAGAGAAGGATATTGAAGAACACTTCAGTTGAGAATCCGAAGGCTGTTCGCGCGAGGGGTGTCTGTACTCGAAGTGACAGTTGGGACTTGGCTTCAGTTAATTCCAACTGTCAAGTATACTTGACTTGACAGCATTAGGAGAATAAACCAAGACAAAATAAGCCCCGCTTTGTCCGAATCTGTCCTCCATCTAGACTAGCGAGTGAGTACTTAGATCTCGTTCGCTACTTTGCCTGCTGAATTGAGGTAGATGAGGTCCTTGAAGCCGCAGTCGCCGCGATCTCCTTCCTTACCGTTGCCGTCACTGCTCGTGAACCCAAACGCGCACCGGCACATACCCGTCGCGTAGTTGCAGACGCCACGATTCGAGCACACGGCGTTCTCCTTCGTACCTCGCTTCGAGTTCCCCACGCCGTCGGTGTTGATCGCCATGGTCAACGCGCCGTCGACGATCCAGCGGAGTGGTGGTAGGTCCCCAAAGTTGTTGAGGAACTCGACGCGGATGACGTTCGTGCCCGTCGCAGTGCACGCTGTTGTCGCGCCGTTGCTGAAGGTGACAGCAACATCGCCGATCGTTGACAGAGCCGAGAGAGCGCTGCTCAGGTCCGCCAAGCTCACGAAGAACGGGAGCTGTGGCGTGACGGCTTCGCGGAACTTGAGACTGAAGAAGCCCGACGTGCCGATGCAGATGAGCTCCTGGACTTCGTTCTGCTGGAGCGTCCCGTCCGGGTTGTACACTGTCATGGGGTCGTCTCCGATCGGACAAGATTGCATGGAGCAGTCGTGGCCTTCCCAGCCAGGACTGCACAGACAGCCCGTCACCATATCGTAATCCCAGGTCTAGCACACACAGATTGAAGGGCGACTGGTTGGTACCAAACATCCTAACTGGTTTACTATAGAACAGCACATATACGCGCACCTCTTTCTTGTTTGGGACGGCACCGTAGCTCCAGCCCATGAACTCACTGTTCAGCGTCGCGCGCTTGCCGAGCTCCTCCATCGTGTAGCACGTGCCGTGGCCACTGCAGTCGTTTGTGCAGGTCACTACAAAGATTTTTCAATTACAAAGTTGTAGTGCGTGAGCTCAGAAACACCATCGTTCATCCTATCTATTAGATACCTGTACCTATACGTACTTCGATTGCACGCGGCGCCAGTGAAGCCGCTCTGACAGATGCAGTCGCCCTTGAGGCGGTCGCAAACTCCAGCGTTCGAGCACTCGGCAAGCTGGTGCGCCGTGTCGTCTGCGATCGGCAGATCGAACCACGCCTTGCCTTTTGGGCACTCCCCTGCAATACACACAAAGACAGATGTTTAGTATCTAGAGCGAGTCTAGATCTAGATTTGGATAGAAACAACAACGCACTCTCGTTGCAGTCTCCTCCCGTGAAGCCCTCGTTGCAGATGCAGTCATACGTTGGCGGCCCTCGACAGGTCCCCTGGCCGCTGCAGGCGATCTCGCCGGGGCAACTCGTGATAGTTGACTGCACAAAGCCACAGTCACCGCGCTGGCCGATCTTCGCGAGCCCGTTGCTCGAGAAGTAGTTGTTGTAGCAGCTGCAGATACCGCTCGAGCGGTCGCAGAGCCCTCGGCGCGAGCACGGCAGGCTCTCCTTTGTGCCCTGCACGACCGTCGCGAACGTCAGCGTCGGCTGCGTCGGCGCGTTGTGCACCAAGCCCGATCCGTCGCCGTAGATATCTGGTAGACTGTCACAGGATATTGAGAGAATGATGCAATAATTTGGTACGCCTGCTAGGTAGATAGGCAAACAGCAAGCGAGCTTTGGCTAGGGCTCAAGTGAACGGACGTACTTGCCAAAGTTCTGCGTGAACTCGATGCTGATATCATTGCCGATCGCAGTGCACGCGACAATGGTGATGCCGCCGAACGTGACGGTCACCGCCTTGATCGTGGGCAGCGCGATGAGCTTGGCCCGCACCGTCGACGCCGAGTCGGTCGCGAGGATCGGCTCCGTCGTGTAGCCCCTGAAGGTGAGCGTGAAGCTCCCGCCCTGTCAATAACAAGATGAGATTTAATATGAACCTTGGTCCTACTCTACTAGGCAAGTACATTGTACCGTGGCTTTGCAGCTCACGCGCTGCTTTTCGTTCCGCTGGATGCCATTCGGATCCTGGACTGTGCCAGTGAGCGGGTCGTCTCCAACCGGACAGATCCCTAGTCCACCAGATGACAAGCGTAAGAATCAGACAGGTAAGTCAGGTAGTCTTCTCAGTCCTGAATATTGAATACCATAAAAGCCTTACGCTCAGTGCACGATGGCCCGGAGTAGTCTGGGTCGCACACGCAGCCAAAGATCTTGGAGGCGTCCCAGTTGTTCCGGTACGAGAACACGACTCCGAGCCCCGGATCCTTGGTCTTCGCGTTTCGTCTCATCGACATGCATCGCCCATGACCGTTGCAATTGCAGCTCACTGTCAAATTCAACGAGATTGGTTGGCTGGTTAACTGTCAAACGTCTTGTGCGCCATGAACCCCAAAAGCTAGCTAGCTAGGCACAGTTATTGTTATACGTACTTCGCTCACAGGCGGCGCCCGTGAACCCAGGGTCGCACGCACAGACGCCCGTGTCAGTGTTGCACGTGCCTCTATTCGAGCACTCGGCGAGATTGTGGCCAATATCCACGCCGATGACTTGGTCCGACCACGCTCTTCCCATCGGACACTGCGCTGCAACCACCAAAGCGAAAACGGGTTGACAAGGCATCATCAAATCAAGAGAGTCAGTAAGCCACTGATCTTCTGCTAGCTCAAGTTACAGACATCGGCGCTTATGAACACATGCCTGCCAAACTAGAGAGAAGCCTTACCAATGGAGCAGTCGGCGCCAGTCCAGGAGTTCGGACACGAGCACACACCCTGGGAGAGGCACATGCCCCTCGTGGAGCAGAAGTTCGGACACGTATAGCCATGGACGTCCGGCTTCTTGATCACCACCAGTAGCAGCGCCAACGCAACCACGGCTAGCTGGCTCCCTCGAGCAGTCCAACGCCGTGCAAATCGAGTCATTTTGCAATCGCTGCTGCGAATGAAGTTATTCAGTGAGCGACTACTGGCAGCGAGAAGCGCATCAAAACGGCCCAACCAAACAAATTCGCGAAACCCCTCGTTCTTTTGTAACCTTGTTTCCTATATTTATGTGTTCTTAGCACTGGAAGAAAGATGGCCCTTTGACCACCTTCGAGTCTCTGAGCTTGTTGTGGTACGAAGTTACTGGTGACGGCGCGCTTTTGAGCTCTTCATGAACTCTAGCAGCGCCTTGGCGGCTTCATTTTGCTGCTGGTACCCAAGGTTCTGAATGTTGACTTTGTCTGGGAATTCTTCACACAACCACTGGAAAAGCTCAAAACAGTGGTGCCCGATGGCGTGTCTTGCAGCTTCATGCGTGCAGCCCTCGCTTCGGCTCTCGTGCAGGAACTGCACCAACTCAAAGTCGTTGTATCTTACAGCAGTGTCCATCGCTGTGGTAGTGCAGCCTTCGTTTCGATTAGCATGAAGCCATCGTGCCATTTCAAGTGAGCCTGCACCGTCCATCGCCGCGGCCGTACACCCTTCGCTGCGATTCGCATGGAGCCACTGCACCATCTCAAGGTGGCCGTTCTTCGCCGCACTGTCCATTGCTGCTGTGGTGCAGCCCTCAGAGCGGTTCTTGTGCAGCCACTGGACTACATCAAGACGGTTGTAGGCCGCCGAGGTGTCCATCACGAGCGCGTTAAAGCCCTCAATATTGTGCTGGTGCAGCCACTTGACCACATGCAGATGGCCCTTTGCAGCAGCCCAGCTGACCGCACCTGGCGAACATCCTTCCTGTCGATTCGTGTGCAGCCACTCGACGATGTGGAGATGACCGTTCCCAGCAGCGCCAGTCATTGCGTCCATCGTGCAGCCCTCGGTGCGGTTCACGTGGAGCCATTGCACGATCTTCAAGTGTCCATTCCTGGCAGCCCAGTCCATTGCCTCGGTCGAGCAGCTCACTCCGGGATGATGCTCGTGGAGCCACTGTAGGATTTTCAAGTGCCCGTGCTGGGCAGCGGCGTCCATCGCATTGGATTCAATCTCTCCACACTGGTGCTCATGAAGGAACTTGAGGATTTCGAGTTGTCCGCTGTGCACAGCGCTGATCATTTCATAGCCGGCTCCACGGATTTCGCCGATTTCATAGACCCACTTCACCATTTCGAGCTTTCGACTCTCGACGGCGGGGCTCAGACCGCTACATCGAATGTACCGGAAGCCGAGGTCAAAGAAGTACTTGGCGGTGTCGACAAAGCCGCTTTCGGTCGCAGTGTCGAGGATTGTCGCCTTGGTGCGCTCAGGAAAATGGTCGTACAACCACTTGACCATCTGAAGATCACCTCTCTTGATAGCGAACTCGATGGCTTGATGCGAGCCTCCTGCGTTTGGTAGACTTTGATGGATCCACTGAAGCGTTGGGAGGTGGTCACTCAACGCAGCGATGTCCATGAGCCTCGAGTGCGACTGGGTGTACTCGTAGCGCGTCGTGAGCCACTGCAAGATGGTGATGTGTCCAGCAGCAGTTGCCTCCTCAATCGCTTTCCACACAAAACCCGTCGGGCAGTACTCACAACAGAGCCATTGGACCATCTTGAGGTTGCCGTTCTGTACCGCATACGATAACCCACTGGTGAAGAGGTACGCTCGATAGTGCCCGTTCATCTCAGCAAACTCACGAGTCGCAAGACGAGGCAGCAGCGACAGGTGGTTGCGCTCGCATGCTTTTGGGATGGTCCAGTATGGCGCAATGCCAAAGTCTAGGAACGCACTGATGATCGCAAGAGCATGCGGAAGAGACCCCACTTGCTGTCTTGGGGCAGTTCGTTCTCGTTCTGTTCCCTCAGTGCTTGGGCTGAAGACCGCGGTGACGCACGTGAGTGGCGGCACTCGGAGTGCATTTGGCTCGTGCTGCTGCCGATAGTCATCATCACCAGCATCCTTCATCAGTGGGCTCTTCACTCTTGGTTGTCGACTGCTTCGCTCGCTCAATCGCTCTCCTATTCCTCTATCAAGTGAGAGAGTGTGTGATTGATTGATTTATAATACACACATCTGATGAGCAAAGGCGGGTTGGGTGGTTGGATGTAAAATGCAAAGTGATTGATTGAATGAGGTCCTTAGTTCGCATGCACAAGAGCTGCATGCTACATCTAAGCCTACTGGATTCTTTGCTGGATTCATGTCTGTACTATCCACAAAGAATCTTC
>JALBYZ010000810.1:0-15398 GCA_038050575.1 Globisporangium mamillatum
AAAGCTCACATTTTGGGTGCTGATAAAGCTCTGTTTTGCGCATCGTTTGAATGCAACGAAAGTTTTCTAGCTTAAGTTTTGGCCATTCTTTTCAAAAAAATCAAGTGTCCGTATAATTATAAGGTGCACTGTATGTTTAATAGACCTTGCTAAAAAAATTACATTTTACTTTATAAACTACCATATATATTGTTTGTAGATTACAAACTCCGTTTTATTACAAAAATATATTAAGGCAATTTATTTTAGCGAAATGAATTGAACTCATCCATGTTGTCAATTCGTAATTGAATCGAGATACGAGCTTAGTTGATGCTTGCGCAATTCATCGTTGAATCGCAGTGCGGGGGCGTGGTGGACAACACCTTTGAAACAAAAGAAACAAGAAAGCTCATCGGAGGATCAAGATCTTCCGCGTTGGCTTCATCCTCTTGCTTGCCTGCCTGCCTGTAGCTGCACTCCCCACCTTCTCTACGTCATAGTCGCCAGCACCACCTGCATTCGATCCTACTCGCGCGCTCCTGTCTTTTTTTGTGGAAGCTCGCGACAAACAACTCTCTCTCTCACTCTTGCAACTAAAAAAAAAATGACGCAAGCAACCAGCAACGTGAGCCGACGCAAAGGATCGGTCGGCGAGAAAGACAGCAATAGCGTCGCTGTAGCTTCGAGACGATCGCAAACACCATCGCGTCAGGATCAGAAGAATGGCACTGGTGGCAATAGCAACAACAGCGCCGGTGCAGCGAAAGGCAAAATGATGAGCAACGCGCGCTCGACCTCTGCTCCAAAGCAGCGCGGCAGGAGCAGCACTGGACCGTCGTCAAGTGGATCACTGCCTCCCCCACCTTCCAAATACGAAGTTGCGCTGGCGAGAATGAAGAAAGAGAGCGAGGGAAAGAGTGATGAGGAGCTGCAGTTTTTGTTGCAGCAGTTGTTGCAGAATGCGCAGTTTGAAGATGCCGCGTACCTGATCTCCGCGAGTGCGTATTTGGATGCAAAGTTCAAGACCTCGGACGTCGTGCGCTTGATGCTGGAGGCGAAACAGTTCGACCAGACCGCGCAGCTGATTCGCGATATGAAGCTGCAATCGAACCAGCTGCTCGTGACGCTGTTCGTGAAGGAGCTGGTGCGCTGCTCGCAGTTCCACGCCGCCATGCGCTATGCACAGGAGATGGTGCAGAACTTTGGCAAGAAAGATTTTGGACCGCGCGACCAGGAGCGACCTTCCTGGACCCCGCAGGCGCTCATCCAAGCCATGCTCCGCGCGTTCCAGTTCAAGACCGCGCTGAAATTCTCCAAGCAGTTTGATCTGCTGGATACGTTCCCGGCGTTACCGCTGGTCGTGAACATGTTTGAGGCTCGTCAATGGGAGGATGCGATCTCGAGTGTCATGGTGCGTGCTCACAGTCGCTTAGCCTTTGCATCTGCTGACGCGGATCCCGACTCTGACTCTGACCTCTTACTTTTCTTGTAAACAGGAATACCGATTGTTTGCAGACTTTCCGATTGAAGCGTTGGTCATGAAGATGCTGAGCGAGAGACAATGGTCGTTGGCGGTGAAGTGCATGGGCAAGATCCAGCAAAAGGAGCTCCTGGACAAGTACGCAGATGCTCTTGTTCGTGAAGCCGCGCGCGCTGGAGATTTCATCGTGGCGCTGCGATACTTGCGCGAGTACAAGCTGGATCAAGCGGAAAACAAGCCGCTGTTGCAGTTTTTGGTGGACGCGATGATCACATTTGGCGAAATGTACAAGGCGATCAAGTATGCGATCAAGTTTGGCCTTGACAAGGAGGACCCCGAGGGCGAAGAGACTGGGGCGACTCCGTATGCCACGAAGAAGCTCATCGTGAAAGCGATCGAGATTGGACAGTTCCACATCGCGACGACCTACATCAAGAAGCTGCGGCTGAAGGACCAATTTGTGAAGGAGCTCGCCGAGATGGAGCAGAAACAGCAAACGAGACTGCGCGAGTTCCGTGAGTTTGTCAGCTTTCGCGAGGCGCAGTTCAACCACCCGACTGCTCAGCACCAGCTTTATGCGCTTATCGGTGACAAGATTGCAGCTGATGCGATGGACATCATGGAGCTTGACCCCGTGTCTGTTGATATGGTGTTATCGGAAGTTGAAGAGATCATCCCAAGAAAGAAACGAGAAGTTGCTAAGCAAGAGACTGAAGAATCAGTCTTAGAAACCACGAGCAGCAGTCACGACGCGAGTCTTCAAAGCTCCACTGAGCGTCAGTCACGCTTCAACTTTGCGAGAACGAGTGTTCCTGATATCCAGCCGCCCTCCCTTCCACCGGGTATCGCAGCAACTCAGAACAGCGAGTCCAGCCAACAGGAACGTACACACGCACCACCTCCTGGACTTGCTCAGTTTGCACAGCCAGCAGCCCCAGTCCGCACGGAAGAAAGCTCTTCAAGCTTCAACTTTGCGCAGTTTGCGAGCGCCTTGCACTCCAACGTCCCGCCTGCCCCGGTCCCGTCGCCGACTCATGCTCAATCGCTTCCAACGCCACCAGGCATGCAGCACCAGCAAATGCAGCAAAATCAGCAGTCAGCCCCGATGTACGCTCAACACGCACCGATGCTCAGCAACCACTTTGGCAGAGGACCAATCCCCCCACCTCCATCGTTCGCTCCGTCGTATCACCAGGGCAACTATGCGATGCAGAGTATGAACCCAAATCAAGCACCGCCGCCGCTGCCATCGTACATGATGCCGTCGCCTCCCTCAGTGCCATCTCAGCAACAATACCCAAGCGGAAACGGCAACCTGGGTATGGACATTGCTTCGCTTGCTATGCAGTTTCACTCCAGCGGAAATGGACGTGGATTCGGAGCTCCATCAGGCTTTGGGATGAACAACCAAGGCGGTGCTCCAGTCAGTTACCCACCGCAGATGCCGCCAAATGCTCCTTCTGGTGCGCCACCAGCGCTGAACCATTTGTTCCCGTCATTCGTGCCGCCGCCGCCGCCACCTCTGCAATTTGCGCCGCCACCTCGATCGTCGTTCAAGCCGAGCATTGGGTACACGTCCGTGACGACAACGCGTCAAAAGAAATAGATAGATAAGTTTTTTTCAACAAGTAAATTGCATGATTCATCCAAAACAACACCCATCGCAATTCGGGAGAGTGGTTGTTCTTTTCTTGTTAGCGGGCGGGAAGTCCAGGGAGATTCATCCAAAACACTCTTAGATCGTGCACAAACACGTTGTTTCCTTCACCGTTCCTCTACACACAAACCATGACGAAGCTATCTTACTCATCGCATGACGAGCTAAGTATCTACTTCCGCTTGGCTTTTGGATCCTTGAGCTTGCTGTCGATCTCTTCCCACGCTTTGCCACGGATACTGAAGAGCCGAGTCGCACGCTCCGCAAGTGAGCCACTATAAAAAATCACACAATTTCAACATTGCGGTGTGAGTGAGTTTCGGGTTTTCACAATAGCAGGCATCAGTAAGAAAATAACAATGAGCTTACCCGCATTTCAGCCCTCGGTGCTGAAGTTCCTGCTTCAGTGCCTCAAGCCCGAGTTTCTCGAGCTGGTCTGGACTTTCGAACTTGTTCAGATTGACTGGCTCATGAGGAGGTCGCATTTCTTGTTCAGGCTTTCCAGTCGCAGTCACAGGCACAGCAGCAGTTGCCATCTGGTCATTGCTTGACTTGTCACTGGAGGTCGTCGCCTTCTTTTCACTGTCGACGGTGATGGCGTCAATAACCGACTGAAATCCCTCTTCTTGATACAAAAAGGGCTGGGCTCCGATGTTCACTAGCAAGATCTCGGTCTGTTCGACGCTAATCGCTGGGGAAAAGCCCTTCTGTCTGAGATTCGCCGTATCGAGACACCGAATCCCTTCAAACGCGACGCCCAACGCTTCACCATTCTTGGAGAACGAGATCTTGCCTTCATCCAGGTCCAAAAGACACCCGATGACGTCGTTCTTCTCCCAGGACGACCCGAACTCACTCTCCTGGCCATTCGTCCACTTCAACTGGCGGTTGCCGTCATACGACCACGAGCGTGCGTGATCACCGACGCCATCTCCGGTCTCCGAGTTGGCTGCAAATGTTCCGTCCGCCCAGCCAATCTGAATGACGCCGTCCGTAATGAGTCGAACCTCGTAGTACCACTTGCCCGTGGTCACGCGACAGCCAAATGCAGTAGCAGTGCCAAAGTTGCTCTGTCCACGAAGCTCGCAGAGTCCGTGCTTGAAGGTCGTACCGACGTTGCCGCCCATGGGCACCAACCAGAACTCGGACGCTGCATCCGAAGAGCGCAACGACACGTGCGTGGCATCAGGTGGAAAAACGCGCGCCTCTTCCAGAATGGCTTGCTTTGCTTGTAGCTTGTTCTTTGCGTTGCGCTTACGCATTCCTTGGCGGATCGCGTCGCCAATGTCGTCTGGGATCTCGCGCTCGTAGTCGACGTAGCTCTGCAACTCTTGCTGCTTCTTCTGGTACGCTTCCTCTTTCTTCGACTTCTTGAACTCCGTCAGCCCCGCACCGCGCAGTTCTTCTTCGCCGTGCGCGTAGTCACAGTCTCGTCCACGAGGACAGCCCCACCATCGCGGCGCATTCGGAGGTGCCGATTGCCCGTTTTCACGCGCTTGAACCCAGTTCTTGCACAGAACCGTATTGCGGCGGCGCTTCATGTACGACTTCTTGACGCCTTCAGCCCACGACGGTGTCGCCAAGTACCACCCCGGGATGCCGCTCGGCGTCTCTTCGTCCATGATTTCCTGGTCTGTGACGCCCTGCTTCTTGCGCTGCTCACGTGCCTCGCCGTCATCGCGCCACTTCTGGACCGCGATCTCTTGATTCACATGCCGCAATCGACGACCGTTGAGGTCGCGGCATGCGCCAAAGCTCGTCGTCGCCTTAGCACCAGCTCCCTTGCCACTGCTTCGAAGCATGGCGCCGAAGCCGCCCTTACCGCCACGCAAGCCACCGCTCAATCGAGCACGCACCAGCACAGGAAGACTTGGCACCAGCGCATTTTCAAGGAGCTTCTTGCCATTTGCGTAGAGATCCAAGAGACTCGCTGGGATCCCCTCACGTGCCTGTACCTGCTTCTTGATCGCATCGACAGTCGCTTGCGCACTCGGTAGCGAGATGCAGAGCGTGCGGTTGAACTGCACAAGGAACTCGATCTCGTCCGCCATCGTCATTGCTTGCTGCTTCTGGTCGATTGCTTTGCTTTGCTGTGTTGTCCAGGAGCCATCTTTCGGTCCTTGGTTATATACGTAAATATTTATAAACTTAGCATGACCTTTATATAAATCTATAATTTTGGTCATAATACGTAGTTTTACGAGATAAATGTATTAGCTTAAGATTTATTAATATATGATCAGCTATATCTGTAAATAATGAAATGCAGTTGAATTATCTATCTCAGTCGATTGATGATGTTCACAAGAATTATTTTGTGGATTGGAAGAGTGCGGAAATGGCGGCAACCGTGACGCGAATGGTTGCGGCGTCGCTCCTGGCGGCGACCGCTGCTGCTGCGGCACGAGAACACGTGGGCGTACGTACGCATACAATCGTAAAGCACTTGCTGTGGTATCACTTTGCACGCTCTCCTTATCATCGTCGTGTCTAACAATGACGGTCTCTTTTCTTCAGGACGCTGCTGGGAAGCTGGACTTTCAACCCATTTGGGGTGTCGCGCTCGCGCTCACTGCCATCGTTGTAACACAGCTCGCGCTGCACTTCAGGGCTACGACGACAGCGGCATCAAACGCTAATGGGGAGAAGCAGGAAGAACAAGTTCAGTCGGTGCTGCAAAAAGACGAAGCGCTTGAGCGTCAAGCTGAAGTGAGTCCACAGGCGTACCCTGTAGGTGCGTTGGTGAACACCAAGGCGCACGGAGCGGTGAAGGTTCTCGCGTTCGATGCGGAAACGGAGACGTACAAGGTAGAGGCCAGCGGTGAAGACGGAGTGAAGACTGTGAATCTGCACGAACAAGAGATTGAAGCCACCGAAGTCGCGGATTTTTACATGTACCCGATCAAGTCGTGCGCTGGGATTCGTCTCAACTCGGTGGACATTACGGGTAAGATTAGAATTTGCTCTTTTCTAGAGTTACTATGCAGCATCATTCATAATTCTCTTCTTGTTTGTTTGTGGTTTCGTTCGCAGCGAAAGGGATCTTGCACGATCGAAGCTGGATGTTTGCGGACGAAGATGGTAAGTTCATCACCCAGAGACGTTACCACAAGATGGCCTTGATCGCCCCCAAGCTTCTGCCGAACATCGAGGACCCAAAGGTTTGAATTTAACTCAGTATGACATTTTGTGCATGCATGTCTCTAACCTTGCAAATGCTTTTTTGATACATTCTATCAGTCGATCCTGCTGACTGCGCCGGGCATGGAAGATCTTGAAGTGCCAATTCTTCGTGAAGGACATGGAAAGGAAGCCGATGTCCGCGTTTGGGGCTCAAACATGGTTGCAATTGACCAAGGAGACCGTGCATCTAAATGGATCAACACTTTCCTGGTGGATGTTCGTCGTGACAGAAAGTTGCGCTTTTTCCGTGTGAAGGACTCGTTCAAGCGCGCGACAGATCCAAAGTACGCCCCTGACCACGAAACCGGTAAGCTAGATACGATGTGTCTCATTGTATGTAATATTTAAGCATGATGTACTTATGATGTTTACCTGTGCTAGGATTTGCGGACGGATTCCCATTTTTGTTGGCGCTGGAGTCGTCCTTGGATGAGCTCAACAAGTCACTTGATCACTCGGTTCTGATGAACCGTTTCCGCCCAAAGTAAGTGAAAAGCACGAGCTGCTGTTGTTGTATTGCTTTTCTGCGGCTGACGATTTTTTCTGTGTGTTGTAGCATTGTGCTCAAGGGGAGCCCGCCGTTTGCCGATGAATACTGGAACTGCTTGGTGATTGATGGCATCCTCTTCCGCAATGTCAAGCCGTGCTCCCGTTGCAACCTCCCATGCGTTGACCAAACAACTGGCATCAGTGATCCCAACCGAGAACCATCCAAAACTTTGACTCGACTTCGCAATGGCGAGTTGCTGGGCTTTACGGATGGGAAGAAGTACGAATGCTACTTTGGATCCAACCTCGTGGCTGAACGCGTTGGAACGCTCAAAGTGGGGGCACGTGTGAAAGTGCTGACGATGAAGGACGAGATTATTGCTTAGCGAAGGAAAGTATCCATAGGTACATCGGAGTCGCGACTACCAGGTATCATCGAATGTACTTTTCATTTCTATGTTAAATTTGGTTAAGTTCATTAATGTTTGTTCTTGTAGCGATCGCCTCCACGGACACTGGGGAGTGAGCAAGCTGAGCTGGAATTGCTGAGACTACAGGTTGGGCTGGCAGCACTGGCGCTACATGTCATATCTGACTCCTTTTCTCTCATTGATACAGATTTGGACGGCGAAGCTGGTGCAGCTGCAACTGAAGAAACGTCAATCTCTTTCCTTGGGTCTGGAGAGCGGTGCGACGATATAGGCATTTCGATCTTCACTGGTGATGCTCCTTGTTCGGAAGGCACTCGCGGATGAAGGTTCAGTGGCTCTATCTTCACAGGCGATGGTGAGTCGTGGCTTTCTTTTGGCTTCAGGAAGTGGTCGCCTGTTGGGACTGGGCGTGGATGAACAGGCTCGAGGTTTGCGAAGTAATCTCCCACCCTTGGTGATTTTGGAGATGCCAAACTGTGATCTAAGATCTTTGAGCCACTGTGCGACAGCCTCCGAGCACTCGGTGACTTTCCCAGCTTTTGAAGCGATTCAAGATTGAGCTCCAAGCGCTTTGGCGCGTGCCAGTCCCGTACCAGCATCGCAATGAAATCGGCATGCTTGCTCAGTGACGTGCTCGACGAACTGCTGATGTGAAAGATCGCCATTGCCGCTCTTGAACACACAGCGTCAAACAGTGCGACATCGCTGATTCCATTTGCAAAGTTGATGCCAGTGCCTCCCTCGATCAGTCCGACTTTCTTTTGGAGAACTCGCAAGCAGCTCAAGAGGCGATCGAGCGACCGACCCACGTATACCGGGAGTCTGTGGAGTGCTTTGGAAGCCTTGACTGCGTTCGACTCACCATCGTGAGCAGTTACCGCATCAACGACGTCTGCGTCAAGCATCGGTTCCGCCAAGTGCTCAAGCCAGTCCAGCAGCAGCGCTGGATAGTACGCGACGGTGGTGCACAGGCTGGTTGCTTCTTCCCAGTTTGTTTCCCCGACGTTGAAGGCAACCTTGACGGGGAAGAGCTCCTCCTGTGATATGTGCCGCGTCAAGTTGCTCAGCGTGAACGAAGGCACCGGTGGCGGTGGCGTTGGAGGCAAAGATCCCGACCCAGGATTCGCAGAGTTGTGAAAGTTGTCCGCATGCCCGTCGCCGACATTTTCTTCGCTCGCCGTGGTGTTTCCGTCGAAGATACCCTTTGTGTGTGAGTCTTGAATGCCTTGGAAATCGGCCACGAGCTTGCCGTCGATTTGAGGAAACGGGATGTGGTTGATGAACGTGTAGATGACTTGGGCAAGTTGCGAGTCTGCAGCTTTTTCGACTTCCTCGCACAGGAAATCAAGCATTTTTGGCAACGCGAGTCTGGTTCCCGACGTTTTCTCACCATGCACCGTTCGATTTTGCTGCTCAATCATCTCGCCGACACTGAAGCGATCGTGGATGTACGGAAGCGCGAACACCACCTTCGATGCGTTAAAGTACTCGTGAAAGCTGTGCACGAACTTGGCTTGAGCGGAGGTTTGAACCGAGCCGAGGCGATCGCGTCGTACAATCTTGATGGCTTGATCCGGCGGAATGTTATGCATGAAGATGAGCACGCAGGCAATTGAAAGTCCCGTGCGACCGTAACCAGCGTGGCAATGAACGGCGATCTGCAAAAGCACGTAGGTTGATACTTTTAGTTGTTGCTTGGCTTCACTTCGAAGTTCTTGTGATTGCCACTCACCTTTTGATGCCCTTCCAGTAGAATCGACGCCATGACTTTGACGATGTCCATCATGTACGGCAGCGTCGGCGTTGTCATATCCTCCCATCCAAAGTTGTAAAAACGAACTGTTGTGCAAACGAGATGACCAAGCGATTAGATCGCAAACAGCAAGTCAAGATGACCAAACCTCTCAAAGAGATGATCACGTACTGCTGTGCGCCATGAGATCCTTTTCGGGGTCGTACGGGAAGCCGCTTGGACCCAGACCATCGCCGCAGTAAGGGTGCTCTCCGGGGAGAGTCAGGTTGAAGACTGCAGAGATGCGCAATCTACGGTAGTCAAACAGCGAGGTCTGCGTTATGATCGAGTGACTGTGGCGATGTTGAGAGAGAGAGAGAGAGATGTGACTTACTTTTGGAACTGCTGAGCAATCTGGTAGTCCTTCATCAGTCGAGACGACGGTCGCATCATGCCTAAGACTCGGTCGGTGACCCAGTCGGCGTGCAGTCCAAGAACTGGCGAGTCAGTCTTTGCCAGCGCGGCGCTTTCGCTGCAGCGTTTACACTTCGCGCCTCCACAGAGACGGCATTTCACGGTCAGGGTCTTTTCCCATTCCCGAGCCTTCACAGGCGAGCCCATGAGACGCAAGGTTCAGCCGACCAACTGAAAAGTGATATGGTGAGCGAAGCTGGTGGATGCCTTCCGTCTCGCAGCGGTTCATCCAAGTTGCGCTCGCACTGAGTACAGGCGCGATAAGGTAAGATTTAGAACTTTCCTGATACCATGCCTCTGTGTTCTGCTTCTGGTTTGTGGCTAAAAATTGATCTGTCATATTCGTGTAGCCGTCCTGAATTACTTCGCATTCCCGCCTATATGAATGCGATGGTGGGCTTCAGTTAATGCGGTTTATCCAGAAATACCCTTCGGCTTCTTGAACGAAGAGCGCCACAAACGCGAGGGTTTCATTTCGATCATTTCGAGACCTGATGTCGTCTGTGTTTTTGGAAAAGCACACCAAGCAAAATCACTTGTGTTCGATTGGAGCATGCTCATCGAAGAGTGCGGGCTATGATCCCAGCCTTCCGTTTTGCTGCTGTTTGCGCACAGCGCAATTGAGCTGACTGAGCTGACTGAGCTGACTGAGCTGACTGAGCTGACTGAGCCGCATGGAACACAAACATAACTTGAAGCGATCAAGCAATTACTGTGCGTGGCCGACCTTCGTCTCGAGCTTTCATGACTAGCAACAGAGCAGATTCTTTGTTTTCCAGATTTGAGCCGAACGAACCCAGTTCTCGTTATGTGTCCGGACGGTTTGTTTGCTGGCGAGCGGAAATGCACTATCCACAGATGATGCTATTCGCAGGTATCACTATTTATACTGATTCGCGCTGGTTTTGATGATGATGCTTGCTCCCTCTGCTGAGTGCTTGCTGTGTGACAGCAGAGAGCCTGAACACAAAGTCGCTGCTGCCTCCACTGAGTTCTCGTTACAACCACCTTTAGCTGCTGACCGAGAAGAAATGAAGCACTCCCAAGCACGGAACCCGATTCTCAATGCCCCTGTCGTAGGGAACGCCTCTCCTCCAAATGCCACATCGGGAGACCGAGTCATGGCAGCGAGCGTCGCGGAGCGCCGAGTGATGAAGAAAGTGGCCCAGTCCGAGCACGCGTACACAGGGTAAGCTCACCAATACATATTGGTGCCACAAGATGCTTCAAAAATGGTCTTTGAGTTGATTTATTGATACAATTTTGCTTGTTCAGGTGCGTTCCGCAGCGCGAAGAGCCCGAGGTCGACGACCTACCAGTCAAGAGGAACCCACCAATCCTCGGCTACAAGGGCCACCTGCAGAACGCGCAGGATCGCATTGGCACGACGTTCACAAATGGACTTGAAGCTGCGACTCGACCACCTGAGCCCGTTAGTCTTCGAGTTAGCAACCAGAAAGAGTTCTCAGGAAAGCAACCGTATCACGACAAGAAAGAACACCGACAGACTCACCGCCAGCAAGTTCACTTCAAGGTCCCACCACCTCAAGCAGGTCGGCACCACACCCCAAACAATCGACCAGGAAACGGATACACCAAGCCGCAAATGTCGCCTCGCTCAAAATACGGAGCGTTTGAGAATGCCAGCGGCTACGGCGAGTTTCAAGCGAAGCTCACAATGCCAACGCGGTCTGGGTATGGAGTGTTTGACAACGCGAGTGGCTACGGTGAGTTTCTAGTGAAACCACAAATGTCCGGACGATCTGGATACGGAGAGTTTGAAAATGCGAGCGGCTATGGCGAGTTTCAAAAGCCACCAACAATGTCAAAGAGGTCCGGGTATGGTGCATTTGACAATGCGAGTGGCTACGGTGAGTTTCTTGCCAAGCCGCCTCAGATGTCCGGACGATCTGGATACGGAGAGTTCGAGAATGCGAGCGGGTATGGCGAATTTCAATCCAAGCCGGCGACAATGTCGAAACGATCGGGATATGGAGCTTTTGACAACGCAAGTGGCTACGGTGAGTTTCTAGCGAAACCACAAATGTCCGGACGTTCTGGGTACGGAGAGTTCGAGAATGCGAGCGGCTACGGGGAGTTCTTGTCAAAGCCTCAGATGTCTCCACGTTCTGGATACGGAGCGTTCGATAATGCGAGCGGATACGGTGAGTTCCAGGAAGCACCGCCAATGTCTGGAAGATCTGGGTATGGCGCCTTTGAGGATGCGAGTGGGTACGGCGAGTTTGGAGCTCCTCCACCTCCTGAATCAGTAGCGTATGGAGCTTTTGAAGACGCGAGTGGCTACGGCGAGTTCATGGAAGCCTCACACGAGAACCAGCACGATTCTTCCCCACTCAGAGCCCCGAAAGCGAGTAATGAGGCAGGTTTTGTACTCAAATACTCGGAATCCTTGGACAAAAAGTACCAGCAAGCAATGAAAGCGGTCGGTGGGAAAGCGAATGCGCTCAAGCTCTGGCACACAGCAGCTGCGACGATCTCCTGCCGCCGCCGCAAGCGCACCGAGTTGCTGCAGAGCATTCGACGCAGCTTTGAGAAACGAGAGCCCGAGAGTACGAAGAAAACCTGCGTGGATTCTGGCGACTTACCATCCATTTTCATGTACATATGGACTAACAAACCAGCAATATTGGATCTGTGCTTGCCCGACTTTGTAGATGGCGGAAAGATGACGAAAGCGGACCTGAAAGAAGCGCTGCAGAGCTTGGCGTGCGTGTTCACCGACGACCAGGTCAGCGGAGCTTTCCAATATGTGCGAGGATTGAAATGGACAATGTCGTATTCAGATACCCGAGCTTTGTATCTGGATGAGCAGGTCACCGCGCTCTTCGGTCTCTACGACACGCACTGCAAAGGTACGCTCTTCACTATTGAGAATGGAATCAAAAACAAGATACTCACGGACTGATATCGTTAACCCAACGGTCTAGGAACTGTGCCGATGGACACCCTGCTCATCGCATTGACCGACTGCCTTTAGAACAAGATGATAGCGAAGGAATAATAAGTTATATCTTGAGTATTAATTATCAAGTGTGTGTGTGTCTACCCTATAGAAGAAAGGTGTATTGCTTCGTCGTCCTCGTTGATGAAGACAACCCGCAGTAGATTGAAATATGAGCCCTATTATGGAGCCCTTTACTCTAGGCTCTCTCGTACGCCACCGTCTCGTCAGGGGCGTCGCTCTCCACGTCGTCCAGGTCCAGCGCCACGGCGTAGTCGTGCGTGCGCAACAGAAGCGCGACGCACATCAGCAACAGCAACAGCAAGAAGCACGTGACGCTCCACGCGATGCCAAAGCCCTGGCTCCACTGCACGGTCTTGTGCAAGATCACGGCTCTGCAGGCGCTGTATGGCGAAGATATCGCTGTTGCTGGTACTGCACCCACAGCAGTAGCGTTGGTGTTTTCGGATGACGAGCTACAAAACAAAGCTGTCGAAGCACTGAAGTCGCAGTTGCTTTGCGTCCACGAAACCACAGACTCGAACTCGTCATAGCCCTTACTCCCTTCACAGTACGCGCACAGTCGGCTCCATTCTGAAGACAGTGACGAGTCATTCGCAGTACTTGAAACCTGAGCCTGCTTGCAGATCGCTGATGTGACGCTATCGTTGTCTCCAGTACTATTGCCAGCTGACGCCAGCTTGTCGAGTCCGAACGCCAGCAGCTCGTTCAGCGTCGCGTGGCCACAGAAGTAGGCTCTCTGGGCATCGCAGTAGATCGTATTGAAGTGCACTTCCACCTGGGCTTCCTTGCTGCTGTCATTCACATTCGATCCGCCACTCGCTTCCACTGCCGCTGGGCTGTAGGGCTTCTTGCGCCAATGCGCCGCCTCATTGCTCACCTGGAACGCCGAGACGACGAGAAACACCATCGCAATGAGCGTAAGCGTGAGCGCCATGCCGTACACGACCAGCAACTTCTTGAGCCTCAGCAGCGTCACGATTGAGCCGAAGACCACGAGCCCGAGCAGTACGCTGCCGACCACGAG
Organism: Globisporangium mamillatum; assembly: GCA_038050575.1. Lineage (NCBI taxonomy): Eukaryota > Oomycota > Peronosporomycetes > Pythiales > Pythiaceae > Globisporangium > Globisporangium mamillatum. The sequence continues at coordinate 13,439 of JALBYZ010000810.1, forward strand.
CATGCCCGTGGCGAACGTGTCGGCGTACCGGTCGAAAGCGCCGCGCACCACGTCGATCCACTTGGAGTGTACGAGCTGCATGCGGAAGTGCAGCATGAGCACCGCCACAGCTACGAGCGCCGCGTTCACGATCGTGAGCATGAAGAAGTCGCGCGAGCAGCAGCGCCGGCGCACGTAGAGCTCCTGCTGCGCCATCTTTATGAGCTGATGTAGAGGGTGTTGTGTAGAGATGAAAGGATTAATTTAATAATGAGCGGCTCATAGACATGGACAGAGTGAGTGCACATATGGATCGTTTGTTTCCTCCATGCATCTGTCTGCATATTGAGCGCATACATGTACTGTGGTGATGAACGCGAAAGCCTTGGATACACACAAGAATGGTTGAGGATTCAAAAATCCAGCGGAAATAAATAGAATACAACCTCTCATTTTAAATCTCTATTCTTCCAAATATAAACGTAAAGTTTATAGGTCATTTACATACAGTATGAATTATAGATATTTAAAAGAGGGTAATTTATCTAATATACAGGCTGCTATATGTGAAAATGAGCCGTTGAGTTTTCGTTTTTGTACCCATGTTTTCCTCTGCTCAAAATTTTCAGTGTTTGGGTAACAATGGCGGTGGTTGGTCTCAGACCATCTATGGTTCATTTCATTATCTCACTTCACGGGCTTGCTTCGCTTTGGCGCAGACCTGGAAATCGCCTACACAACACAAGTTCACCAAGAGACAGCAGTCTGAGCCTCATTCGTACCACTAAACACAGCCTGGCAGTACTTGACAGCCATTGTCACAAGCACCTCGGTGTCTTCGGTTGATCGCCAGGTATGGGAACTCCAAAATTTGAGCACTGTCATACAATTATCGTCCATTTAGGTGAGTTCTACCTGACCTAATGCTGTACTACTACGCTACGCTGCCTACGCTTTCGTGGCGGTGGAGCGTGTTTGCGAAAAAATTTCCCCTAAAAACCATCTCGCCTAGTTCGATGGCGCTGGGCGGAAGCCCTCGTACGCGTTGAGTACGTTCAGGCGGCCGTGGCCGTACTGGTTGTTTGGCCACGCCTGGTCCGACGTGGCGCCGCACGTGAAATTGCTGTACGCTAGACCCTTCTGGTCCGTGGTGGTGTAGAGCGCGATCTTGACTTCGTCGATCGTGAAGTCAGGCTGAGCGCTCAGCACGAGGGCGACAGCGCCGGTCACGTGAGGAGCAGCCATCGAGGTACCCGAAATGGTCATGTACTCGGTGTCGCTCGTGTTCGTAGCCGCGCGTACAAGGCGGCCTGGAGCGGCGATATCCGGCTTGCGGCGGCCGCCGATGACAGTTGGGCCCTTGCCACTGAAGTCGGCGAGACCGTCCGTCATAGTGGAAGCTCCCACACCGATGACGTTCGAGTAGTCACCAGGGGAACCGGCGGTGCCACAGCCCTTGCGACCGCTGTTACCAGCAGAGAACACTGGCACGATGCCAGCCTTCACCCAGGCGTCGACCGCAGGCTTGAACCACGGACGGCCACCAGCGCCGCCCCAGCTGTTGTTGATCACGCGAGGCGCCTTGCTGCAGTCCGGGTTCTGACCATTCGTGTCCGTTGGACACAACATGAACTGAGCACAGGTGGTCAGGTCCTCTTCCGAGCAGCCGACCTCCGGACCGTCGTCACCTTCGTACCAGCGGCAGCCCTTGCAGGCGACCCACTGGGCACCTGGCGCGACACCGACACCCTTGGCACCAGCGATGGTCGCCATGGTGTGGGAACCGTGACCGTCGATGTCGTATGGTTCAGCGGACTGGAGCTCTGGGTCGTACCAGCCGTTCTTGCCGAGGAAGTTGCGCTTGAGCGTCTCGTGGGTGCCACGAACGCCCGTGTCGATGTTGGCGACAATGACGCCCTGACCGATGTTGCCATCCGCCCAGACTTTGTTCGCACCGATGATCTTGACGCCCCACTCCTGG